>JBAHVQ010000017.1:727485-744944 GCA_036872915.1 Nanipora kamurai
GCCCACGTTGCTTTTACATTCGTGGTGAAACTGCATTAAAATGGGCTTGACCAAGGGCCAACCTATCTCCGAAGCTGAGTTAGCGTAAGCCGGGTTAAGGTGAACTTGGGGCGAACCCTGATTAGTTTGAATTGCAAATTTGCCATAACCCATAGGCTTTTAATGACAGTTGATACTGAGCAATGTGAATTTTTAACTCTGTAGCAATATCAAATAATACGAGTCGGCTGTACATGCGTAAAACCTATAACCAGTGAGACGGTTTAACTATTGAGCTAGAACGGCTGGGATAGAGCGCGAGTGTTGAAAGTACGGGCTAGTTGGTTTGTATTACGTTTTTGCTTCCCATGGGAAAGTCAAAATATGTGGGCAATTTATCAGTGTTCTTAATATGCGATGATAGTGGGAATTTAGACGATCATTTGTTCATACCAAGTATAGAAAGACTATGGTCTGTCCGAGATAGAGTAATGGTCGTCGGAAAATTGTTATGGTTACTAAGTAATTTTTAAACCGTGATTTGCCGATAAATGCTTCTCATACCAATGATAGTGGAATAGAGGGACTGTTGCTCCCCAATATTTCTGAAGAATGGGTTTAGCTCCCTCAATCTTTTCCAGCCCATTCCCAAAACTTGTATTATACTTGTATTAAACAGTTTCTATTTGCTAATTAACGTTGATGCGCCGTTCAACTGGAGCGTGCCGTGAATTTGAAAACAGTCAAAATACTTCGTTATCTTACTCTAAAATATCTAGCATTTTTCGCAGCTGAAAATGAAAATTTACTTTCACCTTTTTCATTTGACAGGGTATTAAAAATATTCATCAAATATATCACTGCCGAAACAGGCCTTTTCCAACGATGTTGCCTCTAGCTTTGTAACCAATTTTTTATTTTAAATCTTCTATATCGTCATGATCCAAATTCATTGCACCTATTAGATCTCTTGGCTGAAATCGATCTTTTCCTCCGATCTTGTCACCTAATTTATAGCCATTTGAAAAGTCTTCCTTTCTGTCACATTTTAACATTACACCCATTGAACCCCTTTGTCGAAATGGAACTTTTCTGTCGGTGTTCCACCAACGTTGTGATGAATTTAAAAATCTTTCTCGTAAAATTTAGACAGTGCCCCGGTGCAGTTATCAAAAAGCTTTGTTGAAATAGATCTTTTCCACGGAGAATGTAACGGATTTTGTAACTTATTGAAAAATGGTACTACATCCGACGATTTTTAACTCAACAAACGTTCCTCAAAAAGTTGACATTTTGGTAACCTGCCCCCTACCGCAGTTGCATTAAAGATTATGGCTGTTTATGTACGAAAAAATAAGCGGCGGTTTATATAAACCGCAGCTGAAATAACCCGCGGCTATTGTAAGCCGCGAAAACTCGTATAAATGTTGTTACAGTAATGCTCGCGACTAATTTAATCCGCGAGTAATTTAAGTCGCGAAATATATATATATATGCTCGAAATATATGCTCGTATAAATTTTCTCCCGGTTTATTTTAGTCGGATTTTATATTAGCTACAGTTCATTTTCTCTCGTAGAGACCAGGGTCGGTTGTATAAAAAGGTAATTAACTTTAATCATGATTAGTGTTTAGTTTTAGCCAATCGGGAACAGAGGATAAGAATTTAACCACGTTTTAACCACCCGACGGCTGACTTAATCGTGATTAAGAGTTTTATACAACCGGACCCAGACGTCTTATGTGTGTCGTTTGCCTGAAAGATTGCTTGAAAAGTCTTCCTGTCTCATTCAAGCTTATGAATTGGACTCAAGCTTTCGACAGTTCTTTCCAGGAAATTTGAAACGTTATGAATACTGAGTTTCCCATGCTAGCAGGGGACGTTGAAATTTCCCTGCCAAAAAGATCTTTTCGTCCGAGGAAGTCACCAACTTTATGACCTATTACATAATACTTCCTGTTACTCTTCAGCTCGCTCTGTCAAGCACCTTAGTGGAAATGGATCTTTTTCTTCTATTTTATCACCAGCTTTGTTGCCTATTTAAAGTCTTTTTCCAGCTCTTTTCTATTCAGACGATTCCCTTTGCAACTAAGATTGCCTGGGGTTGGCAGGAGTAAATTAAAATGATACAAGACCCACCTGGACAGAAACACTTTTAACTTTAACTTTAATAATGTACTTAAACATAATATTATTTCACCTTTAAATATCTAAACATGAGAAAATGGCGTTCTTCACAATAAACTGTGCGGTGTAATTGATGTAAAATACGTTTACTATTTTTATTAGTAAAGTATAAAACAATCCGAAAATTAAAATCTTGAAACTTGAGATACACGTTAAAACAAGATGAAGACAGGTGCGGTTTTAACTTGTATCTCAAGTTTCAAGATGTTAATTTTCGTAAAGTAAGTAAACTGAAGTAAAGTGAAGTAGTTTTTATAGATAACCCTATCAGATAAGAAAGCTGTTTTTTCCAGAAGGTCCAGTGAGGGCCACGACTCATGGGCGCAATGCTATTACAGGAGGAAACCGGAGTAACGGTAGAAAACCTGTGCAGAAAAGAAGATAGAGTCAAATGGAACCACACAGCTCTACATGCCGTAATCGAACCCTAGTTGCACAGATGAGATTACCACTGTGTCTCTTATAATGCAAACACTTTCGTGTATACAGAAACAGAGCAAGCAAGTGATCGCTGGGTTTGAAAAAACAACTCGTACTGAAAGGTTTAGTTACTGACCATTGGAGATCACTTACCGAGATTTGGTATCTTTGCCAGGCCAGTAATCCCGTAGCCAAACGAAATGATCAATCAATTTTGTAGCCAGGCCGATGCCAAATATTTGTTCTTCCTAAATGGTAAACTTGTGGCAAAACTAGAATTTGGTAAACACTGTTCCACGATTCCAACGACGTTCTGTTAAGCAACAACTTTGTCATGGAAAGTTCCAATTTCTGTTTTTTACCGGTGGCGTTACACCAGGAAGAAAACTGTTTCCTCATAATGGTCTTCATGACTATTGCTGGCATCACTATTCGTCCATTGCATATTATCACCGCGTATACGGCATTTCTCTCAACATCTGTACGAAAACACGTCAGATTCGAAGCAGTGCTATATCATACAAGAACAGCTATCGACACCTTGATTTTCTGGCATACTGTGTGATGGTGCACAGTTATTTAGGAACCTTTTCACAATATTAACTTCATTCAACCACTTTGTTTCCCTTATATTGTTGGCATTGTTTGATATTTTGTACTTATCGCGATATTAGTTCGCAGTGAGTTGCACTATAAGGTCAAACCTAAGTGGATCGATTGACGAGCTCCTGTGAAGGTTCGATTCTGAGGAAACCAGTTTTGAGTTAACAGTTTTGAAGAACGTCTTCAGCTCACAGAAATTGCTTTACTCTGGCAAACGCCAGACGATTTTACTCGTCAAAGGGAGAGGCACCGCCGAGAAAGAGTTAAAACACCGCATATTGAGCCCCTTTTTTGCAAGACTATATTATATCACGAAACGTGCACGTTTGACCAAAAATGTCATGGACGGAAAACTTCCATTATCTTCGATAACTAACTATGTGAGATCATCAGAAGTAAAAATATATTTCGACGAAGTTGTTTAACGAAAGAAGTTTGCTTTCATCTTAAACTATTCGGAAGAAATTCTCGAAGGCGTTTGATAGGACACAAAGTTTCCCTACCAACTATACAAGCATGAGCACGAATCGAAAGATCGTCTGACAGTATTACAACACATACATCAACTAATATCTTGGCATTTACACTTCACGTATTTAAGGTGGATGATGTCTGGACAGTCATCTCACGACTACAGATATTTCGTAACGTAAAATCCATTTTCAGGCCTTCCCTAACAATTTCGTGCACTTTCACAAATTTATTTTCCTTCATCTCAACAGACTCAACTCAGTAGGAAGGTCCGCGATCTCAAGGAGTTGCTTGCGTATTTAGGAACAAGTTCTCAACCCAACGGAAGGCAATGCTCATGCCAGTGAACGGAAAACACTCGAATTGGGCTTGGTTATGAGAGCGCATGTGGCTTCTGCCACAGCAATGACGTATACAGTTCGAAATAGAAAATTGCCGAAATAGATAATTGCCTTTGGGAGAAGGCGAGTCACGAGTTGTCTTCACTGTTGGGCCATTTTCATGCAGCTTCCAACATGTCAGAAAAAATAAAGCCCTCAAATTAGCCAAACTTCAGCGTCTCAGCGGAACTGCCTCCTTAACCAAAAACCGTAGATTTGCTTTAACGCAAAGAAAAAAAATGTAGTGGCGTGTTTTGGCTTTGGCGTTCGTCGCCCGGGCTTATTTTTGTTTAAACACTGTGGAATAAGTCTCAAGTTGGCGAGCGTCGAGGGGGAAGTATTAAAAGCGTTTGACAACATGCTGTGAAGTGTAATGCCTTTACCTCATTTGGAATTGTTGAAGAAGAGGGGACCAATATCGAGGCGACAAATAGTAAAAATTAATTTGAGAATGAACGCAAGTCTGTATATTTGCGTATTATTAGGTGTTTACATATCACATTGCTTAAGCTACCTTAACCAAGGCACAACTGGACACCTACCAACAAACTGGGAAGCTGTGAAAGGAAACAAGTGGTCAACGGAAATCTGTGCTGATTGTACACGATACGCCTCATTCCTGATGATTTATTCTAATATATGCGCTCAAGGCTATAGACTTCACTAGCTTGTTCCGTACTTGTAGCAAGTCACCTTGGTGATAATAGTGAGGCCATGCAAGCGAGCTCAGGGAAGGTTGCACAAGCTACTGAAATATTAGTGTCTTAGAACCCACAGCAAATAACTGCCATTGTAATTGGAACTTCTCGACCTTTTTTCCCCACCTCGATAAACTAGGAATATTTTGAACAACATATTGATAGGATTAACCCCGAGAGAAACTTGTCAGTTGACGGTCGTCCTACGACCAATCGGATGTAACAATGCTCCTAGTAACAAACTTCCAACAATAAACTGTGCGGTGTAATTGATGGAAAATATGTTTACTATTTTTATTAGTTTACACTACATTGCAATAAACACAGATAATCGAGATTTGGCATGAGCAGTTTTTTTAGTTTAGCTTTTTTTAGAAAGGATTGTGGCAATATGGTTTCTGATGAACAACAAGTTTAATATAAGTTCTGTCCGGATAGGTCTTATACGATGTTACTCTGGCTAACACCATACCATTTTACTGTAGCTAACGTTAGATGATTTTTCTCGGCAAAAAGGAACTGTTTGAACGGGAAAGAGTTATACTCATTTAACTATCCTCTTTCCAATTATGTGTTCTGCTACTTTATTCTGGCTAACGCCAGACGATTTAACCCGCAAAAGAGAGTACCTCTGTACAGTAATGAGTCAGCGTAACAATGCTTCTCATAACTTGTTTAGCTTGAGACAATTTAGAAAGACTGAATTAGGACAGAGAGTATGCAGTCACTTTAGTCTATTGGAATTCAGAATATTAGTACTTAACATCGTTTTAAAACATGGAAATTCTCACGAGTTTCAGACAAAGGCATTGAGGTTACCGGAAATACCCCGCAAAAAACATGTTTTCATAGCTCTTGCTTTCTATTTCGCATAAACTTCTGCTTCAACTAAATTGCTCCCATATGACGCTTGCTGTCGATTTCTATTTTTACCCGAGGAGTAGCCAGTTCATGTCCCAAGAAGTGTCCTTCATTCTCCTCTTGTTTGACCCTAACACAGACCTAATTACAAAACTTAACCCTAATTATCCCTACTTCAGCTAGACATGAATCCAAAACCACACAGAAGAGCTGACAAAAGGTGGCCAGCACCAAGTCTACTAAAGGGAACTTGAGGGAATTCTATTAAATAAGCATGACTATGAACCGCCGGTTTATCGTATAAGACAAACCGGTTAAAGGTTAGCAGCTGGTTTGACTAAAACATAGCAGTCGCAGCAATCACTACCTTGCTAGATCTACATGCTGAAAACATGTTAAAACGGATATTATGACATAAGTATATTCTCCGACTGTTAGCCAAAACTCTTAAAAACAAACACTTCATGAACTGACGGAAACGGCCTTAATGAGAAAATCCCAGGGAAAAGCTCTTAAAAATAAACGTGATTCGAACAGCTTGCGTTTGGAGTTGAGATTGTTATGACGGGCAGCAAATAATCGGAATAGTTTTGATTGTTTGTCTTGGCGAGCCGAAAAGGCTTCATCAAGAGCTACTCTGTTTGCCTACTGCGCATCAAAAGATCAGATTTTCATTAATATGCATAGTAAAAATAAACCGAAGCACTGTGAATTTGCCTCAAGCTGACAGGAAGGGAATTCCCGTGGATCCCACGAAGATGCCACGATGGAAGAAGCCGTGGAAAACCGCAGGAAACCGCAGGCAAGATGAAATATGCAACGATACAACATTCCAACCACACCGATCGTCTACAGAGAAGGTCCGACAAAAAAAGTCGGACTTACAGATCATTTTAATGAAATACCGCAACGTTTGCGAAGCGCATCCAGCGCCTTTCATATATGTTCTCGTTAAAAAAATATCGCGTAAGAATAAATTACAAGTATCGGGTTTATATACATCTATATCTACAACTTGACACCCTAACTAGTTTATGCTAGGCTTGGCCATATTCGTGAAATATAAAAACAATATTGTACAAACTCGTTTCGAAAGTCTCGGTATCTGGTTAGTTTCAGTGGGCCGCCGATGTCTGTGTTGTGATTTTACCAACTATTCGTACAAATGAGTCGATTAGCAGCAGTCCTCCCCCTTTTTGTCTTTGTAATTAAATTAAGTCCTACCCATTTGCTCTTGAAGACCTACTAATCCCATACATCTATACGCTAAAGCATGTTTCAATGAACTATCTTCAGAAGCATCGTTAAAGTGAATAACGACAGTAATAAGCTAGTTTGCTGAACAGCGGTAGAAGATGAAGATGGCGGACGAATGTTTGGGGTAGTCCTCGCCACCGATGACGCGTCTGCACCGGTTGGCGGCCCAGTGTATGAGTCAGTTTCATTTACAATCGGATTTTTGTAGTCATCTACATTAATCCTCCGAAAGTCTTCCATTGCATCTCGAGCTGCCTCGACGAAACTTGAGTCATTGCTCATCATTAAATCAAATATACAGGATTTGTAGTAGAATCTGGTTACTTTAGCGGCTTTACAGAGCCTCCGCGCTTGCGAATGTCTTTGCCTCTTGACCCTTTTATTCAATATGTCTTTCGTTTGAGAAGTAATTGGGTTGTTCACTCGTGGCATTTTGTCCATATTCATTCGCTCTATTCTCGGGCAACCACGTACACATAGTCCGATAGTTTTCCTTCTCATGAGATCCTTCGGTATTTTCATGTGTACAGTGAAATATTTTCCCACCTGACGTATAATAATCACTGTTTTTAATTTACATATATCCAACTCAACCAATCGTCCTTTTTGGAGTTGGCGTATCCGTGTAGGGCAATCTTTGTCAGTACTGCTTTTCGTTCCATCAGAGAACACAGCGGGCAGTGAGAAGCTTTTGGCTTGATATGTCTTCTCCTGAATGCACTTTCGTTTAAACTCTTTCACGATTACTGTCACCTGTAAAGGGAATAAATAGGGGTCAGTTCATGATGGAATAGGTACATTGGTCTTACCCTCAACTCATCGCCATTCGTGTGTATCTTTCCTGGCGATACGATCTCTTGAGCGATAAGGCAGCCGCAAGCTGTGAGGGATAAACAAAGAAACGCGTACGAGATAAATATGTTAGTGAAAAGAGATGACAAAACACAATGAGAGGGTTTGAATAAAAGTGCGCATTAATCAGAACGATTACAACTGTAATCAAACTAATTGCAGATCAGATAAAACATTAAACAAACGTAACACAAAGCAAACGGCAATCTCATCAATTTTGGGTGAACGGCCCGCATCACATTCGAACGGAATCACCCGTCATGATAATGTATTCAATACACGAACTATAAGCCGATGTGAAGGAGATAACTATGTTAGTTTAAAACGGTCATTTTCAAGGTATGTTTCCTTACCTTGCTTGTTGCAGTTGCTCTTGATCCTTTATGAAGTGGGATATTAGTTACTTGCACGGTAAGATGACGGTTAGCGAATAGTGGCCAAGCTCCGGGAACAGAACATGTGTGTCTCTTATCATCGAAGGTTCGTAAATGTGGATCACCAAACAAACCACATATTTTGTATTCCTGTTTATAATTTGCTCTCCCACACTTTTTCTCAGGATTTGTGAAGAGTGTGAATCTCTTTCTGAGATCATTAATAATACCTAGAGTTTCATTCCACGTCAAATGAAGACTGTCGCATCCGTAGTTCTTCATGTTTGATGTTATTACAGATCTGCCTCCTTGAAAGTTTAGATCAGTTCGACAAACTAACTCTAAGGGTTTGACACAGCGTTCGAATTGCTTGAATACAGCACACCAAACCCGGTTACTTTCGGTCCCCTGGAATAACGACGTCGTGAGTGTATTATACTCCTGGTTACATTTCCCACATATGGCCCTCGATTGCTGATCGTCGGAGTCGAGAGGAAAGGCATCTACGCAAACTACAAGCGAAATAACAAATACTGTACGGATGACGGTTTTAACTTTATTTATTTTCAGGAGAAAGCAATTCACCATAATTTATGTGTTCGTCGTATATGGTCCCCAGTGTCGGGTCGCCAAAACCTTTCGTTCTGTGCAATCGAAATTGAACTCGAGACGATTTGTAAGAGTATTGAACAACTTGACATCCCAGTGAATCCGTGGTTAGATTCACCGTGCCGAACATCTTTGCTTCGACGCGTCACCTTTCATAATACAAGACTCGGACGTCCTCGGCCAATATCGAGTCTCTCGGAATTGACAGTGCGAGGTGTTGCTCGACGACACAATAAAATAGCCTTGGAAATGAATCAATTCAACTATCAATCAGGAAATTGACAGACTCCCAATTAACAAAACGAATTGTCAGTAAAACACGCCTACTTCTGATCTTTATCGTGCCCCCTTTTTGCGTCTTCGAATTGGGACATTCACTCTGCCACTGCTGCCTCGAGAATAATTCGACGGTATAGGTCTTGGCTTGCTCTCTCTCACCCAACGATCAAACTAAATAATGACAGACGAAATATCGGTTGAGTTTTCTTTATGGTGGGAGACGAAGACCCCTGGTGGTAATTCCCTTCAATCTGTCTTAGCAATACAGCTGTCAGGCTCATATCGTTTTGCCGATTTCACAACTCTTTCGTGATTGGATCACAGCACGGCGACGCAAGACCTACAGGCAATGGCCTATAAACAATCTCTGTTGGCCAATCAACTCTCTGGTAATATACTTAAATTTTTTATGTAATACAATCGCTTTTCACTGCACGCATACATACTCGCCTAGTTCGGATTACGATTGGCTGACGCCTCCAACGATTTCCATAGCGTCGTGGGATACCGGATCTTTTTGTTTTCTAAGTGCTGTTTCTGAATAGTTTTTAGCATGCTAACTGGCTCCTTCCCCACGCTTCCCTAATAACGACCACTATTAATAGTTTGCCAAGCGATAAACGGCATATTATCGCGGGTGCTTATTCGGTTAAATCTTAAATGTTTACCCGTTTCGCAAACATTTAGTTGAGCGATTTTTTTATTTTGAAACAAGTATGGAACTTTTCAATGTAGGTCGATAATATAGTAAACCTGTCCTAAAGCAATTACACGCATCTGTAGGTGCTTTGTTGTCGAGATACAACAAACATTGGGGGATGCAGAACTGGAATAAAATAGACCGTGTTGACTTAAACCGCTTAAGCCGTTCCACAAATCCACCCCTCTAGAATCCACGCGTCTTATTCTTCTTAACCTAACGTGGGTGAAAGAGCTCTTTAATGACAACGAAACGCTTATCTTTAAAATAAACATTGAATTAGTGACGAGATGCCGTAATGTGGTGGTCTCGGCTTGGGCCAAGCTATAAATTAGCATAAATTTGTTATCTCATTTCCAACCACGTACCTTACCGCCGTCTTTTTCCTTCTCGTAAACCTTAGTTCTTTCGTAGAGTGCTTATGCTCGTTCGTCTCGTCACTATTGAAAAAAACCCCGAAACAGTCTCAAATCAACGGGTGAGAAAGCAATTAGATCTTCCTCATCACTCCATCCCAGTGTGATCAAATAATATATATTAATGATTTATTTCGATACTATTGTCCCCAGACACCCGCAATAAGAAACGTGGCGTGAGGTTCTTCCGCAATTTACTCTCTAAACACTATCTCACTCCTAGTTCCCTACTACTAAAGAATAGTTCCCAGTGGAGCACCAAATGCCTATTGTCACATGGCAAACCTTTAGATGGACACCAACTCCTACCTCCCATGAAGGTTTTTTACTCAGATTTTGGAAATAGAAGTGTACAAATTAGCTTCAACGTGGAAACTCTTTCTCCGACGGGCAATAAAAATAGTACTGTTATAATTGCTGCTGAACTAATGGCAAAGTGTCCTGTCAAAATGAACAAGACTCTAGAGTGCTGTTCTCTAGTACTTTACTGGGCAACTTGTCCCAAATTTCATCACGTTAGACAAATCCACCACCTATTCGTCTCGAATTTTGCGGCGCCAAGTTGCAATGGAATACAGTGTCAGAAAAAGCGAACTGCCAGAAGCTCGAAAACTATTTTAATTGATGCGATTTTTTTTTCAACTAGGACCTTGCATAATTTCTTACAGGTTTTTGTTCACCGACCACGAAACAAACACCTAAAAATCAGCTGTTTGTTGTCTGTCACGACACTTGAGCTTTGAGTTCATTCCCTAAGTCTGTAAGAGAAAGTACAAGAAGCTGTTGGTGTATTTGTGATATCCTAATGCTGTTTTAAATTAAAAGCAACAATTTTGATGAAGTTAATCACCAACTAATATAGCGCTTTTCTTTTCTAATTTAAAATAATGACCCATCAGTCACGATTCCTCGCCTTGAAACTTTGATTATATATCATCACACCGGAAGCCATCCCCTACAAATTTTCATCCGCTTAATTTAACGATTTCAAACGTGATCTTATAGTCACCCATCAAACAGGTAGTCCACTGCCGCTAATTTCCCCATAACTGGAACTTAACCGCTCACTTTGTTTCTTGATCCATTGCCGTCTTTGATTAAGACTGACTGGTCTAAATTTATTTAGGAACGTTTGGCCCCACGCGTTAAAATAATGGTATTACAATAGGTTTTTTTTTTTGTGCTTCACACTCGTAATCATTGCAGTGAGGTCTCCTTGCTGCTTATTAATAGTGTTCCAAATATGACATGTAGCTGTCACATTTCCCAATTTTACTCGCTGACCGGTACCGGATTTTGTGGACCTATGTTTATTTTTTACTCAATATTTGAATAAACAAGCCACCAATCGCCTGAAAACACGCTTAACTCGAGAACTTGTGGTGAGGTAAAACATATTAATGCAGCAATGGATCTCATTTCAGCTACGCGTTGGCCAAAAGTCATCAGTGATTGAAGAATGTCGATGTTCACTGCTATTGGTAGCTATACTAAACAATCCAAATATGTTTATAGGAGAGGTTTCTTAAACAGCCGCTAACTACCTTGGCTTTGTTTTCTTTATACGTATGTCTTTTTTCCGCCCTTGCTTTTTCAAACAAAGAAAGTTCTACAGTGGTCTTCTAATTTGTGAGACCAAGAACAGATTAAATAGAGGGGAAATCCAATCATTTTTTTATGCCGTACAATGTAAACTGTTTCCTTATATAGTCAAGTGCAAAAGTCTAGCCACAGGTGAGATCCAACTGTTACTGAAAGGTCCAACGCGCGTTGCTCGGGAATATCAATTTTTCATTGAATTGACAATGATATGGTTGGAAGTAATACTTCCTTTGTTTTCTGGTCTTGTACATTAATGGCAAACAATTGTGTTTGGGCTGGTGTACATCCATGTTGTGTTAATTGCTTAGGCTGTGGCAAAGCCATGTGGCTTAGTACATGTTGCTCTTTAATCAGGAAATTCAGTAGGAAAGAAATAGTCCACGTCAACTCGAAGCAGGCAACAAATATACATCAAACTGCTAAACTAAGTGTTCGTCAAGGTAAATGGAGTCTTATCTTGTGGTCTCCTATCATGTGGTTTGGTGTTCAATTTTATAGCTACACGAGAGCGTGGGGTCCTTTAGTTTCCATTTTATCAACTCCACTATGCTACGATGAATAAATATCTTTCATTGTTGTTGCTTCCTTATCCAAACGGTGAATGTATTGCAGTTTAAACGAAGGATAATAACTGACACGTGATTCTTGGTATATTAAAAATGAAAACAGGAGTGTTTATTGACATTTTAACAATTCAACTGGGATTTACTCTAAATCGTGATGCACTACTTCACCGTAGTCGAACAAAGTGTCGGATGTCCACCTTTTTAGAAGCTATAACTGTAGTGTATTTAATGTTGCTCTCGTAGTTTCCTTTCCATTACATCCCACATAGTACGTCTACACAAAAATACAGTAAACCACTAAATATTAAGTTTTAATCTAAAATTTGAATCTTAAAATTAAGAGCTTTGGCATTGCCATTGGTGTAATGTTCATGTTTTTGTTTTTCAATATCGCCATATTTTTAAGAATCAAATACTTGGATGTGTACTGCTGATAAATCAGACATAAATGTACAGACATACAGTGAAAGATTACTCGAGTAAAATGACCTTGTTGCACTTGTTCTTATGAATTAACCTTTTTTAATCCACCACTTTCGTCGGCGGTCAATCGGCAGAATTTATTGGGCGCATGGCTGCAGGCGTTTCAAACTTAAGGTGAAAGGAATTAAGTCTTTGACTACCCTGGGTTGCTTGAGACGTCGGATGCAAATTAAAATGTGCAAGTGAAAGAAGAGCCTCCAGATTATTGGAAATGTCGAAACACCGTTTCAGGTTTGCGTTTAATAAGTGGCTGTTCACTTGTCATAGCCATTGCTATCTTGGTGATAATGCACCGAAAAGCCTATACGACCAAATAAATTAACGAGAGCTAGCAGTTGCCAGAAGAGGTGGATTTGAATTTCGTAAGCATCTGAATCACGTTTTTCGTGAGTCATCTCCCAAAATATACATTACCGCCAGTCGTTTCAACTCTGTTAAGACTGTCAAATTTCTAATATTATGAGTCCTATGTTCTCATTACAAAAACCTTGTCCAATCTTCTTGACCTCTTGTAACGGCTTTTGATTCGATATAAAAGGCCGGACGGAAACGCTGCACGGCTTAAGCAATTCCAAAATCGCGTACCTGTCAACTTTGTAGTGATTTAATCTGAAGTCTTCCAATTTTAAGGACTGTCTTCCCACTTCTATGTTCTCTAGGTGTTACTCCATCTAATGATTTAAATGAGGTAGATGTGGAACATACACAAGATAATATCTCCATCTTTTAGATTTTAAAGCCAAAGGATGTCAACAAAATGAAAGGAATTTCCCTCCAAACAATACACACTGTATTTCAAGACTTTACACATTGTATTTTACGCAAGTATTTTACACATTGGATCTTCAGCGTTTAGACTTTTACTATTTAGTTGGAGGGAATTCTACCTCCAATGGCTAGCAGTTGCTTGTAATGGGCTTGCTTGGCTTGCATGTATAATGTCAAGGTTTTAAATTTCAAAAATTTGTCAGGTGTGCGTTTTTACAATAGAGTCAACCATTTTAAAAGTTATGTAATATATTGCCTCAACTTTACATACATAACATTAGTATATTCGTATATTTGCTTATCGATTAAACTGAATAGTTCCAATAGCTTCGGTATAAAGGTTTCTACAAATACATTTTTCAAAGTTACCTTTTCCTCGTTGTCAACGTTGGTTGTGAGTGGATTAAGTTAATTTATAGGTTTGTAGAATCCGGAATGGTTTATTGACGTCAGTGCGAAAACTAAGATTGTCGTTTCTTTAAGTAACATAATCGCTTCAGTTATTCAAGAGCAATAAACATGTCCTCACATGCATTACTGCAGATTTGTGTGAGAATACAATTCTTAAAACTTACAAGATCTTTGTACCATTCGTGTGCTCTCTTGAGCAAGTTATTTAACTGACTAACTTCGTTATATTATTGGGATTTTTTTTCTGATGAGGCACTCTCAATCAGAATGTCATTGGTTTTGTTTGTCAGCTTCACTTTCAGTTGACTGCCTCGTCTGACGTAGGTCGGAACTAATAAGAATAAACTTTTAATTTAACAAGCTCACTTTAGATTCAAAAAAAAAAAAATCATGTTGCCATTACTAACATTTCGCAGCTTATTCTGTAACATAAGGTTAGCCACTTTACTGAGGAAGAGTTGCTGCGAAGCTAAGGTAAAGAGTGTGGAAAAGAGGATTACTTTTCGTGATTGTCAGTTCGTGTTTACATCGTTACAACCCTTTGGCAGTCGGGAATTTTTAGCACATCTGGCGTCGGGGTGTTAGAACACTATAAGACCTGAGTTTCCTTGGTAGTTGACGTCTACACGAGCGAAATCTCAACATTTTTAGTGGTCATCTGGTGCCAATGGCAATGGATGCTATAAATAGGATGTTAACCATAGTTCTTTGTTGGATGTCGAAAACAACTCTCGAGCAACAAGGGTATAAGCCCAACGGGTCTTGTTCAGATGTGATATTGGCCGTGGAGAATTACGTAAATTGATCTCACGAACGAACATTGGACTCACAGTTTAACACATATTAACACCTTAAGTGTTTGTTTTTACCGAATTCTCACGAAAAACAGTGTTAAGTCCAGCGCGGCTTAAAACGCATATCTATAAACTATATCCACAGATATTCAAGATGAAACAACAACTTCTCACTAGAATATTAGTTGCCAGTGACGATTCCACAAAGATTCAGACTCGACAGCCTTGAATTCACGAATTTTATATGCCTGTGCGAATATGTTGACATGAATGATAAACCAGGCCTTCAGATCACGATTCATGAATCACATCCCTTGCAGCTAATAAAAATAAGCCTACCTATACTGATTCGTGGAGATCCTTGAAAGTGCACCAGGTAGTTTGGTATTATGAATAGAAATTTAAACGCACCAGTTAGCGTGAGAAGTACTTTCCCTAGTAATTTAATGTTTGAAAACTTGGGGCCAGAGTTCAAGAGGAAGGGATGGAATGTAAAAGTCATCGCGGAAAGTTTACCTTCTGTTGACTGGATGACGACGAAAGGAATATCACCCTTGCTTAAAATTATGAAGTCAAAGGTTTTTCCAAACGACGATTCGAACACCAGCAACTCTGACTTTCTTATCTAATGCCATAAACGAATGAGCTAGTAAGGCCTCAGATGGAAGGGTAACCAGGGTTCTACCTTTGATTCTTGCTATTTGCTGAACAGCAGACCGCAAACTTGTAAAAAGGTTCCGTGTGGTTTCCATCTCCCTTAGAAAATTTTATAGTTGATATATATATATATATACATTCTACAATGCAATCAACTAGTGCATTTTGAGTGACAATATTGTTTGTTATGGTCAACAGCCTAAATGCTTATATTTCTATTCCAGATATAAATGAGGAAAAGGAACTAACTCGTGTTTATTTGAATGAACAGCAAGTATATAAAACTGATGTTGACAAATGACAAAGAAATGTGTGGATTGTTTTTATTAAAAGACATTTTACACGCGGCAGTTAATCAACCTGTGATTCTAAACAAAGTCCATATTCAGAATAAAACTTATTTGAGAATATCAGAATCAAACAAACATACTCTTGCAGACCCTGTAATATCACTCCAGTTCTCCGAGTTTCCAGTAACCGAGAATTCTACGGTTTTCCGAATTATAGTGTATGCATACGATGACACGCGCAACACGCGTTCCCACGTTTGGCTTAGAAAGGGTCACAGTGGATATTGTAAGCCAAGGTCTTAAAATAAAATATGCACTATTAAAGCGCCCATAAAGTTTTTCATTGGGCTGTGTCTAATGAAAAAAATAAGGAAATATATAATCTTTGTAAGAACCTATCCATGATTGCGAAGGTCTTATGAAATATATAAATATTTTTAACAATGTAACAAACCTGTTTGAAGCCGCTGCCTACGGTAGCTGTAACTGAGAATTAGTCAAGAACCTCGATACCACTGATATGTTATTTTTATTTTTTGCACCGAAAATATTGATGTTTGAATTGTTAAGTTATGACAGGTTGTTCAAGGCTTTTATCACTGATTATGAGGTTTGCTCAAATCTTCTATCTACAGCATTCGATTCCAGTTTAGGTGAGGCACTATGTAGACATACCTGATATGTTTTGCTGTTTATAACTTAAACTGGTCTTTTTCGTTATATTACAATACATAGCACCTTTAATGTAAATGGCGTGATTCATCAACTTTTTTTCCGACGTTGCATTTCTCTTTGAGCTTTTGCACTCATTGTGCTCAGCGTTATTCTGTAAACCAAGTCGAATCAGAGTTGAGAATTTGATTAGTAAAAACCTGGTCGTATCGCTGAACGGACCTTGGATGGTGCTTTGAAAGACAAGGGTTCGTTTTCTTATTCGTCGGATGGTTACAAATTTGCCGCCGTGATTTCACGTGAAGTAACACATCCTTTAGATCAGTTCAGTTAAATCTCTTATGGGGAGCTTAGCTGTTTGGTCCACCTAGCTTAGTCAGGCGTACAGGCTTGGTTTCGTATCAGCTATATCTTACGATAAAAACGTATCTGCGAAGAATACTCAGCGTAAACCTCAAATCTACAAAAGATTGGTGCAGTGCAGCTGAAAGCATGGATGAAGTTGACCACGTCTGTTATTACACATTTATACATTCTTACGTGCATATGAAACGTAAATTTACGTGTAAATTTATGTATATAGATATAGTTGTAATAGTTAAAAACAAAGTAGAAGTGCTTTACCGAATATAGCTAAAACACGAGGCGAGAGCTGAATGTTTTTGGATCAACGCATGTTCTTCAAGTTTAAACAAACTCATAATCTTTGAAGAAACTTTATTGTAACGTCTACATGTACCTTTTAGGGATCAGCCACTTCAGAACTAAAGAACATCTTCTTGAAATTATGTTATAATTTTATAGTTTCTTCGAAGATTAGGTTCTTTGAGTCAAGTGGACACTTTATAGATATACATATATATATATATATATATATATATATATATATATATTTGTATTCCTGTATGTGTGTATGCATTTGTCTCGATGTGTGGTCTGTTAATTTTTTACTATGACTAATGGCATAGGAATACAAACCTTCATACCGTATTACGCTATACAAGACCTATTGATAAATACATGTATACATTTATATATACATATATATATATCAAAAGCAAAAGTGTATCACACAGGAAACACAGTTGACAATTGGTTTGAGAGTGCTCGATACCATGTAGGTAGAGCG
>JBAHVQ010000017.1:745044-759962 GCA_036872915.1 Nanipora kamurai
TGATAATATCCTGGGTACTTGTCAATACAGATCTTAACTTTTATGAAAACTTATCTTCGATTTTGATGGCAAAGACTGTTGAACTGAAGTACTCTTTGTTGATATCTTCGACATGAAAAACATTTTATCCTCTAACTAATGGCAACCCATTTTCCTCTGTCTTATGCGGTTGAAAAACATCCTGTAATTTTAACCTTTCTTCTCGAGTCCTTGACAAACGTAATTCACATCTTTAGGTGATGATAGATGATAGCTCTACCTCGTTCTCAGTCTCTACCAAAAAGTAGACATTACCCGGTAAAGTATAAAGCCGTTGTTCCTTTCTACTGGGAGAAGATGTGAATACGCGCACTTTTTTCAAACAAAGAATTCATCCAATGCTTTCAGGGAAATGGCACCAACACTTTGCTTCGACCATCTGTTTTCGTTCATGCTAATACGGTTAAGTAATGGCCATGTTAGTTGGACAAGTTTACCAGCAGGGGGTATAATTATCGCCTCGTGGCTTGTAGAAGAAATGATAAAGCGAGTCGTTAAAAGGTTAATGATTTAGAAGTTGACCGATAGCTTGAAGAACTGAGTAGCTTTCGCCCAAACCTCTGGTCCTTTGGTTCTCATGTAAACAAATATATTGTTTTTCCTTTTTCAATGTTGGAGGGTAAAGAGAACTGAAGCCAATCTGTAATCTGCATTAACCACGTTTGTAGGTTCTTTTAAGTCATCTTCGAATACACAAGCACTTATCTTGTTGATTCATGCTTTTGTTACCCATGTTATCAACAATGGAATGGGCCGACTGCGATAGATAATGAGTAATCATTGGCTAAGAGGGTTTCGTCACCGATCTTGATAAATAAAACAGCACTTTATCTGTTGCTGTTTTAATTTTTCCATCTTCTTTCATATGATAATCCTTTGGTTTAAGTTTCCTTCTGCCAGTTGGTTGCATGCCGACTAGAAACTTGATTCGCAATTTAACCTTTTTAATCCGGTTGCACGAGGGCCTTAGCGACAATGGTAAATACCCCCTGTAGATGTTCTTTTAGGTTATATTAAGATAATCTTAGCACTCGGCTTGGTAATCTAAATACGAGGAGCTCAGGGGTGGGAGAGTGAAAGCTGTTCTTGAGATCAATTCTTGTAATCTAACACGGGAATTAGGATGTTGAATGGAAGGAAGAACACATGCGATGACCACACATGGAGTAGAACTGCAGAATGGGTCTATGGGAGCAAAGTAGTAGCCAAATTAAAAAAAACATCTTCCATTGCAGGAATGTTTTTCAATTTTGGTTACAATTTTTTGGAAGCTGCATCGATTAACTATATTGTATATAAAATGGTTGCTACGTCATTGGTTAACCTTGTTTGGATACTCTTTAGAGCATTATCCGAGTAACAATAGGCTATCTTCAATAAAGTATATTCTTCTGATCATCCCCTTGTCAACTTTAAGCTTTGTTCTATGTCGGCCACCTCGACGACATGAGGAATTTCCAGACATTTTCAGGGCCACACACATTACTTTGGTCGGCATGTAATTCGTGAAATTTGCTAAGGAATGACATATTCTGGAGTAGCAGTTGACCAATAGATCACTTGAGGTAGCAGCCGTTAGATTTAAAACAATTAACTGACACGTCCACTTCGGCTTACCGTTTGTCCTTGTCCGCCATCTTGACACCAATGGGCTTAAGACACAAGTAGGTTTAAGTTCAAAGAATCTTGATCCTCCACAAGCATGCTATAGAACTAACCGCACTCCGATATCAACAATGCACAGCGCCGGGCAAAGCATATATAAAGCTCGTATTGTTCAAGTCACATGACTGCCTACCCCTTTCATAAGGTGACAAGCAGAACAACATGTAACGATGGGTGTTAAACATGGCGCAAAAACTTCGTTTCCTGGGCATGCTACTCGTTAACGGTTTTAGCTTGATGCCGCAAGTTGCTGTATAGACGAGACTTAGAAGTCGTTACCATCCAACATCACCTGGAAGACAATATTGCCGGCTGGTTTTTCGGTGTCGGCGAGGTTGGCTATATATTATTTGTTCACTTTCTTGATTTTTACCTACGAAAGGAGTCTGTGGCTGCCGCCACGTTCTACTAAATTTATGATATTTCTTCTACCGCAAAGATTTCGCAGTGTTAATTTTAAAAATCCTTTAATGCTCAGGAAATCTTGCCCATTTAAAAGGATTACAGTGTGCTTGAGCTAGATGGAATCCAGGCACAAAGTACCACTAAACGGTTGAGATGCCGACGGTGCTGCTAAAATCTCAACTCATAAATTACTGTTGTTATTCACCGAGTTGACTATCACTAGAGCCGAAAACAACGGAAAACTTGGTTGAATTCGGTGGAATGTATTGGGTTGTTTTTCTGCAAGGACAGAGGAAAAACACCCACACGCTAAGGTACAAGACCGGATTAGCTAAGGGTAGATTGATGTGAACAAGCATTTCAAAGAAGACAAGCCTGGTTTTCATGTGATCCGCACGATAGCTTAAAAATAAACTATACATACATTTCCCGAAATCATACGATTAACGAATGAAGAAAACTGCGATTGGGAGATTTTCCATCTAACGCTAGCAAGTATATCGGTAACTCTACTTTCATGTTAAATTATCATAAAAAAAACAATATGACTTGATCTTTTAGATGATGGTTCATTGGTACATGTTTGCCGCTCCATAGAGGATATTTTAATTTTTTAAACACGACTGTATCGAAACAGTGCAGTTAATCAAGCTACCACCAACCCCTGGGCTGATTTTCGAGCGACAACAACTGAGTTAATTCAGGAGTCATCACAGGGTATACATGAAAACTAGTTAGCTGAAGTTCATCGATGCCTGCAGTTACTGAACATTTTTGAGGCATCGCAGCAATTGTAGTTTACGACCTGATTAAGTCAGGTCAAAAGGATTACCCTTCGCCTGCGTGCAGGAGCACAAAGCAACTTCACGCAAACTTAGTACCAGCCAAAACTGCCACTTGGGACACTAGCAGATCACGCAACGAAATCGTAAAGATGACTTACGCTGTCGAAACGTCAGTCAACACAACCAGCCTTCCTCAAGGCTACTCTAGCCTAGACGATCAACTGCCGCCAACGCGTATTAAACTGCCACCAACGCGTGCTGGGTTGCTTGACGAAATTTTGTTTTTAACAATGATTTTCTACAGCATGAACTAAACGCAGTTAAATGATAAAATTAACCAGCAATAAACAATTCATAAAAAGACGTTTAAAATATAAAAACTAAATTCGTAGCATCTCGTAAACGATCGTAGGTTAGATACAAACCTTGCGTGGAGATATTTGTTGTCTCACCTTCACAATGACAGATTAAAAAGAAAGCTTATCGCATGCACTTAACGGAGAGAAAACTTTTCATTGGATTTGCATACAATATTCATTCCATATTTGGTCATAATTCCGGCTTTCCGCTTAAGTATTACCAAGTAAATATCGTATGATCCCGTGCAGCTAAGACCATTCGTACGGTAGATTTCATCACAGTAAAGGCTTCGCCAAGATGTTATTCAGAGTGTATGTAAATATTAATAAATATTATCAGTATTCTTTAGATACGACGCATTGTTATAATGTGAAAGTTTTTTCTTTTCTTATTTCCCTCTTGTGTATAAAATCGATTTTTTAGGCTTTCAAAGACTTTCAACGGCTTTCAAAATACTACAACGGGGGATTAGAAGTGAATACTAATAAATTTTTAGGAGGGATTTTTTATACACACTTTATACATTTAACCACAAGATGTTCTCAAGGTTTCTAAGAATTTGCACTAGCTACATTACGGACGATTATGCTTTCTCGGCGAAGCACATTAACCTTTACCGTGCACGACGATACACTTATATTTGACTTTCGTCTCGTAATTGGCTAACACTTGTATGAATTAACATTACAATGCCTGAATTTGTTTTCTTTTGTCACTTTGTCCTCTCTTTGTTTTTGCTTTGTTTCATTTGTTCTTCTGTTCTAGGTGTCCGAAATATCGGACCTTGGGTGTATAAGTGTTATGAAATGCCTGATGCTTAGTTTACCCTGCTCTCTCACTAACGTTCCCTACTTGCTACGTGAATCGATGGAATCGTGGAACAGTTCTTCTATAGCATATCATACAATACTAAAGCCAAGGAGCTTTAATTGTTGATCTAAGACCTGTCTTGTTCCTCTACCAATGCAAGCCTTAAACGCTTATTGATTTCTTGAAATTTCCATACCACCATCGCAAAATTGATCACGACTGACATCCAACTAGAAGTATTCTTATTTTCAAACTTTGTTTTAATGATTCTTCTTCCCTCTCTTATTCTTGGTGCAGAGGTAATTATCTACAACTTGGGCACATGCTGTACTGTACGCAAAATTAGGAAACGTTTCATAAAGAAAACTCCTGCAGGTCTGATTCCTCAAATATTGTCGAGAGCTGGGCTCAGTTGTTCAAATGGCGATTAGCTTAACCCACTTTGTGGCTGCTGTACTGCTAATGTAGAAAAGAAAGCTAAAAGTTTGATGTTGATATATCGTATAAACATTGGAAGATTTTATCCTAATAAGTTTTTACTAAATTTATCAAACAGAACATGTCCAACAGAAGAGCCGATTAAATTTGAACCCAAGATTAGCGGTAATCGTCCTTTGAACAATCGGGCCCAGACAAACTATTCCACAGACATTGTATCATGAGCTAAATAAGTAACTACATCATGCCTATGGCCTTGCTTACAAACAACGTTTTCAGTACTATGACATATTTTTCCCGTAGCTCAGTTATCCAGACTATAGAGTTACATAAAAAGTCCCTTCTCCTTCCCCTCTGTTTTTTTACTTTATTTTGTCCCGTATCACTCTGTCACAGCCATAAAGTACATCATAGACACATGACATGCACGTGTGCTCTGAGTGTTCACAACGAGATATTCATTTGTCGACGTTCTATAAGTGAGCGTACTCGATCTTTTTAGCAGTAAAGAGCGAGCATTATAAACCTTTGCTTTTGTGTGCTAACAGACCCGTATGCATGACACGCCAATATCTAAAACAACACTTGTACTCTTAGTGAAAATATCCGCGCGTTAACTTTTTTCCATTATTTAAGATATTTTACAATTCGTTTTCCAATTATGCACAATTTGCTTCGTTCCAAAGAAACATGTAAATGTAAACATCCGAGTGAAAATCCCCAGGCATCGGCGAAAGTACATTTAAGGCCTTAATCAGTAAGTTATTAAGGTCGCCTAATTATTACCCTTAAACCACTGACATATGTTTCTATGTACTAACTGTAAACAAGAATACAGTAAAGTTTACCTGGAGTGAGTCGAGATACTAAATAAGAGCACGAATCGCATTTTTTTTAGGCAACACGTTACCTGAACCATCTTTTTGTAAAAGTTGACGAGTAAAAGAGGTTGTTAAACTGACCCACTTGATATCGTGACGATTGGCAAACCATAAGTTTACAGCTTAGCTTCCTTAATGATTTGTTTTCGATGTCTCTTTGTCTACGCGGTCTCGCACATAATACGAAGTGGTGCATCTCCAATATAAATTTTGATTTCAGGAGCCGTTACTTGTCTTGTTCGTTCTTAAGTCTCTTCATGGACGTTTCCGGTTTCAATTTCTCAAATTCTAATCGTACAAAGACGAATTGAACATGTTGCTGACTTTCGTTAATAGAGGAAGTGAAAATGGGCAGTTGATATTTCAATGAATCGTAATTATTTGAAATGCCATTAAACGAAACTTGCCAGAGTCATCAACTTTCTTGTTTAGTTCCTTGTTAAGTTCAATCGAATGTTCGAAACCCACATATTCGAGGAAATACACAAGTCGCGACATTCGACGGGACTCGTTATTGTTAGTTACAATAAATTAAATACAAAATTGGAAGATTTTTTCCTTATATTAGGTCTTCTCTTGAAAGCTTACTATGCATGTTCGTGTTTATCCGTAATTATAGGTAGCGTTGGAGTTAGTGATTAGTGGATTTTAGGAATCATGCTTCATTTTAGGTCTTATAAATTGATTGAGATTAACTACAAAGGATGAAAAAACCCTTTAAGTCAACGTTCTGAAAGAACTTGACTTGGTGCGTGGGTTAATACGCAGTTTTGGCTTTTGATATTTAAGACCTCCTAAAGAACTTGAGCTGGAGAAGATAACGTGTGAAGCGACACGAAAATGTAAACGAAGGAGCTGTGTCTTCATTGTGTTAATCACGTCAATTCGATACAACAAACCACGTCGAGCAATGAAGTTTTTCTTATATATTTACCCATTTCATGGCATAATGCGCCCTCATCTGCCATCTTTGGTACATGGCTAGGCAAAAAGAACGTGATTAAAAACTCTTTGACAATATCCATGCATGTCAGCCAAAAACCTAGTGAACTTTTACATCTTGATCTAAACTACGTGATTACAACCATCTAACGATGAAAACCCATACACCCAGTTTCCTTTCTTGAAGATCGTGCATAACATTAATATACTACCTTCGCAACTGCAAACCTTTGCCCACAATTTAGAACTACTCAAAAGCTTTTAGCATGAAACCGCTTTTCTTACCAAAAAGTTCTTACCTTGTGTTCTTCTTTAGGTTACTCTCTTCACAAAACAAAAACTAGATGGTCAAAATTACAAGGCCTACTCTTCGGAAATAATAGAATGGCACACGTTTCTTGTTTATCTCTGTTATCTTGTCCGACACGTACAGTATCCTTGCAGGAGGTCAGATTCCACCGAGTAGTTTATAAAAACTTCCTGCTGTAGAACTATTAAGTACCTGTTCTCTGCTGATGCACTTGAAAAACCATTTACATAAATAATGCACATTAAAAATTGCAAATTTACTCTGTTTTAGTATTCGGGCACTAGAAACTAGCAGTTTCCATACGAAATTGCAACACTGAATATCGCAGAGGGTTGAACGAATTGATGTAAGCTGAGGCATTTGCTGTCCCGATGTGAGTCCTTATCTGTGCACCTTGTTGGACAACGTTACATTACTTGGCTCAGTGAGCATTTCGCAACCGAGTATGAGTGAGTGGTATGAAGGCCTGAAAAAACTGCGAAATGTTGACACTTAAATATAGTTTCCAAATTGTTTCCTAATTTTCTATGCGCGAAACATGTAAAAAATCTGAAAAAATACAGAACTTTGCTTACTAGGAGGGAAATTTTGCTTTTACGATGCCACGTCTCGCGAGTGACAAAACTATGAGAGACTGCTGTTGCTCATTGTTTCTGGGAGAATGTTTGCCAGATTTATGAGGCTTGTACTGTATCACCGTGATGTATACCATGGGATTCATTAATCTCAAAATGACAAGATGAAAACACCGTAAACGGCATGAGATACAGGTTTGTCATTCAATCGCAATCATGGCCATCATCCTTTGAAACAAAGTAGAACCAGTGAACATCATGTAAATTTTAATTGAATTAAAAACTTTCATGCCATTATATTGTCGGTTGCTTCGAGTATTTATTAAATTTGACTAAGTTTTGCAAGTTTATTTGTTGTTTCTTTTATAAACTTTTAACGTAATTAGATTTATTTTATATCGCCATTTTTTCACTGTAAACCCAAACGGATTTCGTAAATTGCTACTATGTAGGGTACTAAATAATTTAAATAAATTAAATTATAAATAAAAAATAATTAAATAATTTTAAATAAATTATTTAATATTAAATAATTTATCTTATTCTACTATGATATAATAAATATCTAATAAAAGACTATCTTTGCAATTATATTCCCGCTGTCCCTTGGCGCTTGTGTAAATTTATGAAATGAATTTTTTTTGAGAAACAACAGCACTTGGGTTGGGATCAACTGTGAACTTGTATTTAAAACATTCCTTGTTAGTTCTAGTATCCTCCTAAAAATATCGACCTTAATCTCCAATTTCTTGCGTTAATTAATAAAGTGTATTACCGATAATGCGGTGTTTTTGAACCGAAATCCCGTATTGACAGAATTACAATACCGATTATCCATCAGACCTAATAAAATTCCTGCCAAAAAATACGGCACCTTAATTGCTGTACAAAGGCCAGAAGCAACAGTACTAGACTCGACTGTCCAAAGAGTTGAAAAAGCAGCAGAGCTAGAATCGATGTTAATGGCTTGTTTCATTTTTAACGTCTCATCTAATATACTGTCAGAATACTCTTCGAAGTAGCATTTTTTATGTTCATCAAAGTAATTTCTCTTGCGTTGTCTTTGGGACTCAAGTGTTTGCAACTGAGAAAATGTCACAAACGACTATTCGAAAACAGTAAATGTTGTAACGGGTAATGGCTTTTACGTTACTTTGCAATTATTTAGACTTCTGCCAGCTAAATTTCAGTTCCAAATGTTTTAAAACCATATCGTAAAATTCATACCTCTAAGAAAACTGCTGTATCTAATGCGAATTGTGCACTATAAGTGACAGATTCCCCCGGCTGCACTTCCCCCTCTGGCTATGTGCTTCGCGACGGAATTAGTATGGCAGAAGATCGCCTCGCGAAATGTAGCAAAAGCATTGTATGGTGGACTGTCATCCAGCGAAAACTCTCTAGTCTTAAATAACTGTCTTGAACAAGCAACTGTGATGACTAGTAGACGTTCGTCAAGCTCGTTCTCTCAGAAAAACGATTTCTGAGCCCTGGACGTTCTCTTTTTCTGATAGAACGAGCTTCACGAACGTCCACTAGTCGTCTGAGATTTACCAAGCTCCCTCATGAACTAAGTTCGTGTTCAGGTTTAAGTAACAAGCCCGCTTATTTTCAAACACTTAATAAAATGTCTCATATGTGTTTACCTTTATGAAATCTCATTTAATTTCTAACTTAAACACTCTAAATAAAATCGCTCGTAGGCGATCTCGACCACAGCTTTAGTTATTTAGACTTTTCGATTGTTATTCCTCTAGACTATCTCAAACAATCACCCCGGCGAAGGATTTGCTTTTAACAAGACCATGTATATTGGATTTATTAATTGACTAAAGTGTTTCGCCTCAACAATCAGAGTTCCGTATAATGGTTTTCCGGTTTGTGGCGGAAGCTGTTTAGGTTAAGCTTCTTAGGTTCGTATTAAGACGAACTTTATGTAATTCCTACAAGAAACGATTTTTAGGAAAGAAACATCAATGAAACTAATTTCCTCACAATGACACATTACTTTGTCATTGATATTAACCACACTCTTCATGGATTAAGTTTGGCTTCTGTGGTGGCCATGTTCCAAGCTTCCACACCCCGAACCTTGGGACAAGATGGTTGCTTACGAGTGGGTAAAGTTCACTTTGTCCTGACTCAGGAAGGCTTTTTTATGAATAATCCATCCAGTTCGTAAAATTCCAAACGAGTCAGTTCCCGCACTACTTTCCAATTTCGGACGCCGTTGGTTACAGCTAGTTTCGAGTGGCCGTTATTTTCAGATGTTTTGCAGCACGGTAGACGAGACAAAATTTACGAATATGAGATGTCGGTCTGGACAATATAATAATGGACTATGTATTTTTGTTTGCTAATGTTTTTGAGGTTTAAAGGTTTTCGATAGTATTCTTCATACCACATTTGAAACGAAAAAAGACACTAAAGGACAGATACTTCCATATGTCTTTAAATTTCCTTTTTTTTTAACCAGCTATGCCAAATGTTTATCACCATGCAAACTTATAAAAAATTAAACATTCTTTGTTCATATTTTTTGATCGGAAGAGTGATAAGATATCCGTTTTTGTAGCTCAGTTGGAGATGCGGAACTCTCAGTCTGTTCGTAATCCTTGTCATCATCGTCTTGTTCACATTTGAAAACCTCACATGATTTTACCTGTAGTCCTCTTGCTGTTGTTCACGTCTTTAAGTCCCTAATATATTATCCAGCTCTCAATTGTCCTGACCTGGTTCCCATCTTAAAGTCCCTATTATGTGACCTGGTCGAAAAAATTAGTGTCCAGGACAAACCACAAAAAAGTTGGTATACTCCAGTGGCAAATCTCTAACAGTCAAACTTTAACGCTTCTTTGATTAAACTAGCTAATTTACCATCTGCATTATAACCTTCGTGTGGTAAAGATAAATCTCTGCCGATCTTGTTAGTTTAAACAACGAAACGTAAGATTAAAGGTAACTTATTAAAAGATAAAATTTATGTGCTACTCGAGTATGACCGTTCATTTTTCGCTCTGGGCAGTTACATTAATAATCAGATTTCATTTCCTTTCTTGTGAAATCTCTTGCAAATGTCTTAAAAACTCCTTAACTCCGGTCTGTCACCGTAGGTCTACTAATTTTACTCTGGTAAACGCCAGACGATTTTAGTCGTCATGGGGAGACCTTCCGACTGGAAAGAAATTGAGTACTAAATTGATACACCATTGTGACCTTTTTTATATCTTAACACCGCCATCACGTGATTTATCCCGTACTCCTCTTGGCGTTTATCAGTTATTAAGTATCGTAAACATGAAATCACATGATTTATCCCTCGATTATCTTTGACCTTGTCCACATCTCAACAAGTGACTATAGACTTGTTATATAGTGACTTCATCGATGGGCTCTCTAACAAGATTTAATTCCTTGGTTCTCTTACCTTGTTTTCCCGCTATTAGACGATTTCTTACTAGGATTTAGTCAACTTGTTGTATTGCACAAGGATCTAGTAACCTAATGGGTTTTTCGATACCAATAACCTTGGGTAACGGGTAACCACAGCACACAATTTCGCATCACGGTTGATTGTCATACTCATTAAGACCTCGAGCACTCATATTGACCATCACATATTCCATGATTCCCAATATCTAATTGATGTCTGAGTCCTTAGCACGTGCTTATCAGATGAATGAACCAACGGTTCTGAGTTAATCTCCAGTTTTCACCTGGTAGCTAAAGTTGACTTGAATGTTGATTTCCAGAAGAAGAGAGGAAGCGTGTTCCGTATTGTCCAGCCGGACATACCGTCAAACTCAGAATGTGGATTTCTTCTGTAATTGAGCAACGCTGTCGTATTGCAAGTAAAATATTAATTACTTCATACGTATTACGATTTTACCGATAAAGTTAATTGTGTTAAAATGTCGTTCGGTTTTTCTTTAGCCAATCAGAAACTCGAAACAACTTTTTCACTTGTGATAAAAGTGTTTCGTCCAATCAGGAAACAAACTTTTTTCACATTCACAGGACGAAAAGGGAAATTTAAGATGATTTAAAGAAGCTTAAGGAAGCTTTAAGGATGCGATTATATCATCGATAAAGACAATCTGCATTCTTAAAAAATATACAAGGTCAGAATTCTAGAGTAAAATAATACGAACCTCAGCGACTCCAGCAGATAGTGAACTATCAAATGAATCACTCACTCCAATAAACTCCCACCTCTTTCGGAAAATATTTAATTAACTCTCTTCTCCAATAAACGCCCCCGACTCAGTAAAGTTAACAATAAATTTTCATTGCCGATAACGCCCCTACTTAAGGAAATATTTAATACTCTCTTCTCTAACCAAACCCATTCCCCAGAAAATGCCCCTGCCCGGTTAGCAACCCTCTGGAATAAACACCTCTACAGTATATATATACTCTTACTCATAAACACTCCTCTCTAATTAACACTCAACTCAGAGTAAAGAATATACGCCCTCTGCAATAAATGTCACGCAACCCCAAGAAGACTTTAGAAACGTTTAAAACTGAATCTCTTCTCCAAAGGGAAATGTACGTCGAAGCAAACAAGCGTCTGAAAAATCTGAACTCCAAGTAGAAATGCAAAAAAAATACGAAGAACAGTTTAGTGGGACTCAATTCGTCGTCCAGAATCTTCTCTTTAACCTGGTACTGCTCAGTTGTTTGAACGACGAAATTAAAACTATGTAAAACGGTGCAAAAATATTGAAATTTTTCAGTTTTTAAGATTGAGAAACTGAAAATACATCTCCAACTAAACCTCCCCATCAAAGTTCGAAGGGCATCTGAAAGAGTAAATACGATCTTTTTCGTGGAAGTTTGCGTAAGTGCCTAAATACCAGTTTTGCCTGAGTAAAGTGAACCATTGACATCCTAACTGTCAACCGCGTTAACGTGAGAGTACTTAGTATTGCCCTCTGTGCTACAGCGCTTGAATAAGAACACTAACTTGTCCAGTGCTACGGTGCAAGTATGGCAAACTAAGGTGAATTATTGATTCCCTCGAAGTCAGAATCCCCAAGGTAAAAACGTGTAGCTCTTCAGGGCTAGTTTGCAAGATTTCGTGATTTATTTATTCCTTGGCTGTCAGAGCACAACGGTTATGTTGGTCACCAGTCCTCAATGTCTCCTTGGCAACCAGAGTGCCAGCGTGAGAAGATAAGTGTCCCAAGCGCCGTAATGCTAATTTGTTCGTGTTACGGTGAATTGCTGGTCCTTGGCTGCCAGAATTAGGGCTCAATATCTCCCTGTCAACTAGTCTAGAGTTAAAGCGTAAGTGTCCTAAGCGCCATTGTGTCAGTTTGCCGTATTGAAATGTACTATCAATTCACTAGCTACCGGAGGGCATAATATATCCAAAAGCTTCGGCGAAAACGACAGAGTTTTTCACGTCCGATTGCCATTCCTAGTTCCCATGGTAAATACTTTAAGTTTCGTCCGTTGCGCCAGAATAATAACGTACATTACCTTGGCGAATGCCGGAGCACCAATTTTCCAGAGCGAAGTGAAATATTGACTTCCTGGACGCCATATCAACAGAGAAAGTATCCAATGAGGCCGATGGCGTCAGGGTGTCGAAGTACTATAGCAAGTGTTATTGTCACCACAGTACTAGTTTGCTTCAGTGAAATGCATTATTGATTCATATGATACCAGAGCGGCAGAGCAAGTACATGCTCACGTGGTTAATGACTACGAGTTAAGAGACCAATGTGTTGGTTAATTGGCTACCGGAGAACCGCAGAAAACGAGAACTGTTCGCATCTGACAATTGCGTTATTTGCTTTGTCGCTGCTATCATAATACATGCATGCGCAGTAGGTGCTCAAGTTTTGCGTCAACTATTAAACCCGTTTATGCGAGCATTTTCACGTCTAAGGTAAAGCGTCTTAGATAAGAATAGTTCAAATTAGCCGCACCTTATCATAGACTTGAGGCGCGAACATCACTTGTGTAAGAGCGTTTCACACATCACGTATGGTGGGTCTCGTTTATGCTCTCGTCTCTGATGGCCTCAGGACAAATAACGTAAATGTGTTTTTAGTTCCAGAAAACTGTCTGAAACGTTTTAATTAAGCCGGCTAGTCAGCGTTGCTTGATGCGGCAAGTTGGACCTAAGAATTGGACATTCCGAATGCCACTCAAAACTTCGAAGAACATTGCAAGATGAGAGTGGGTTGGAACCAATGAAGATTAAATGTTATATGCACTAAAAGAACAAAGATTAGGCAACAGTGATTCAGCTAGAAGCTTTTTGAAAATGTAGTGAGCCTCTAATGGATACAATTGAGCGATTAACGGAATGTTGTAATGACGGAAATTTAACAAGATAAACTGTAGTCTTTTGAAATACGTATGAATTTTCAAAGTCCCTTCCTTACTTTTGGTTCACTATACAGGTAAAAGGTAAAGGTATTTCCATTACGAATTTAAGAACAGAATCTGGTATAGTTCATGAGATATTAGCCAACTTAAATTAAAAACGGATTTCTATTTGACAACTAGTCCCAGTCCACTTTCATGTTTCCAGATTACCTGGGCAACTGAAGGGACACTTCTCGGTAAAAGTAGTTGATAACAAAAACATGTCTACCTTTCACATATTTCATTCTTCCCCCCAAAACATTTATCCGCATTTTTGAAGAGTAAAGCTTGCATTCTTTCACCTTTCAAACTGAGACGAGCCACAGACTGCCTACAACTGGACGGTTACGTTAATCAATGATTGGACCTATATAAGAGAAAAAATGGCAGATGTTCGGGTGATTCTTGCTGTCTGGTTACTGCTCGATATACTGGTTATTATAGAGATAGATTTCAACTCATTCCTGTCCGGAGCTGTCCCCTTGACAAGCGTAAAATCATTAAACATCACGATCATAGCCAGATGACCAAGTAGCGGCCTGAGACGCACAATTCATAATCTACTTAGTCGGCGATGTTTGGTTCATTTTTTACCGTCATTTTTTTCACTTTCACGCGTGCATTCCGTTCAATTTTTCCCAGGGGTCATCGTTTTGAGTCCACAATCCATCGTGTTAGCGCAACCTTCCCATAATCCATTACAAAACCCCGACAAATTCAAAATGGTTTTCCCGTGAACCAAAGCGACTATTGCACTGAATTTAAGCACTAAACTTAAGCCCATAGTAAAGACATTGCATTGAAATTTCACACAACTATCCATTGATAAGACCATTATGTATATCGTGCCCCAAGTAAAAAGGCTGCAAACGGTCGAGGTGAAGCACGGTAATGAAACAAAATATTACCGCGGATAGTATCGGCCATTTGACACCATGTGCGCACTCCTTTTCGTTCTTTGGCGTGATATATATTAAATTTTCATAACAAGCAATTGTTTTGTGACATTTCAAGGCTAACTTTTCACTGCTGGCTCAATTGTTTTTGGCTCAAACTCAGTTGACTTCATTCATAGAGGAGCCATTAAGAAATTAAGAGCATTTTGTATTTAAGGGAAAACCGCTGACCAGTGTAGTAACTGTATTAAGCCTTGAGAAGTGTTTCCCGCGGTGTCGACCGTATACAATCTCATGCTCATCCTTCGAGATGTCAACTGGGTATCACAAATCAAGTATTTAGTTATATTTAAAATATTACAGAACGGTTGTGTAAAGAGTCCGTCTCTGAGCTTTCCCCCAATCCCCTCAGCGAAACAAGTTAACTG
>JBAHVQ010000017.1:782928-798000 GCA_036872915.1 Nanipora kamurai
AATGTTACATGATATTTCATTGTAAGCAAAAACCCAAGTCTGTAATATTGGCCTGTTGTTTACTACCGTGAACATAAACACATATTACTGATGTCATCATTTAGGGGACACTATTTTGGGTTTGGGTATTTATTACACGTTCAATAGTATTAAGACTAAATTACAACGTGTTTACTAGCATTAAGTATATTACATTAAGTATATTACATTAATTACAATAGAAGTTTAAAACTTTTGCGTATTATGGTATATAATTACACTAAGAAATTTTATCTATCAAGTTTAAAATTATACACATCAATAGCATGAACTACAGGACTATTTCTAAATCGTTCAGTCTTACAGAAATAGTTATATACCCTCTCGCCATTTGGGTTTCTCTTTCTCTTATATCATTCACTTTTTTCGGTAGTAAACTGTGGAGCTTGTGGGATGGTTTTAACAAATATTTAATTAGAACAGCACATAGATTATTTCTACAGTCTTCTAATGTCAGTAGATTACTCTGTGATAATAGAGTCGTATCCGTCATAGCTTCGATAAATTATTCTAATTATGCTGGACGGTGGGAGGACCCCAACTTTTATTGGGGTCCTCCCGCCGTCCAGCAATGTATAGGCCAGTGCTCTGCTCTCATGCGTACATAGTGAACCTGTAGAGTTGTCAGTCTGTTTCTACTATTCCTTTTTTATTTTAATACAGGATATCCTCTGATAACAAGTGCTGCTGATGTAGATGGCGTTCTAAATTCCAGCGTCGTCCTAACCTGTAACGTTCTATCTAACCCAACGTCAAACATCACATGGTATTTTAAAGGCTCCGCTATAATAGCAAATTCCAGTCAGCGCGGACCAAATCTTCTCGCTAACGGCTCGCTTCAAATCAACAAGGCTTTGAAAAGCGATGCTGGTATCTATACATGCGAAGCAATTAATCCATATGGTGGTATTAATGGAACCCTGACTTTAAGAATTAAAGGTAATCCGTGTATTAGATTACACCCAGAGCAAGTTTGGTCAAGGAATAGGCCGAGATGGCGGTAAATTCAAGTTGACTCTTTTTGTTGTTTTGGTTTTTTGGGTTTTTTTTAATGTTTCAACGTTTCAGGTGCGTGAACATTTAGGATTAGGGATAGAACAACATTAGGATTACTCTTAGAGTTCGCATTAGGGTTTTGGGTTTAGTGACACGTTGAGTTGATGACTGTAATGAATTCAAGGTCAATTGACTTATTTCGAACGGAAGGATGGCATGCGCTATTACACAAACTACTGTATAATTCATTAGTTTATTTGTTGGTTTATTTATTTATTTATTTATCTATTTATTTATTTATCTATTTATTTTTTAATTTGTTTATTTACTATTAATTAATAATTTATTTGAAATATTAATTAGACTTGGTAAATTAATTAAAAATCATTATTAGTCATTGAGGAGCCACATTTTGAAGAAGAACTAACCAACCAAGAGCTCAAAAAAGGCGAGATTGCCCGGTTTAAGTGTGAACCATCCAGAACTAACCCACCGATGAAAATATCTTGGAGAAAAAATGGCAGAGCCTTGCAAGAGGACGAAAGAATTACAGTGAATAATCAAAGCGAATTAGTGATCACAGACGTATCACAAGACGACTGTGGGGAATATTATTGCGTTGCTAAGAACAAGGAATCAGTTATCACTTCCATTGGAACGTTAGCAATTACCGATGGTGAGTATTTCATTTTATCCAACTCATTGTTCATTGTATGCATTATGTATGTCGGGCTGATTTTTACCGATGGTAACTTTTATTACTAGCCATACCAAAATTATATTATATCATATGTTGTCAATCGTAAGTCATATGTTACACATTAAACGCTTATAGACCAGGGTTCGTACAAACCTTGAGTGTCCTTGAAAGTGCTTAGATTTAAACAAGAAAAATGCAAGACTTGAAAATGTTTGGATTTTTTAATAAGTGTTTGAAATTTCTTGAATATAAAAAGTTTTCATGAAATTTTTTGTCACATCTGACAAGATTGGGTGATTCTGCTTTCTTACAATTATCTCTTTGTCACTTCAAGTTACAGTTAGGTGTTTTTTTCATCATTTACCCCAGCTTTGCAGTTCCTTGATTCATCACTTTGAAAGTCCTCGAAAAGTTTTCGAATTTCTTCTTCCCTAATCTGTACAAACCCTGCTCCAGAAAGAAACAGTCAGACTGAATTCCCCGGTATCTCGACGTTTCCACTTACTTAGTTTGATCTATTCTGCATTGTTTCGTTCTGTTCTATTGTAAATATATGTACAAATACATACCTTTCGTGGAACGTTATAAATCGTTTATTTATTGAAAGAATTATTGTATTTTTGTTTGTCTTCTTATTTCCATCTTAGAGTATCCCTGCATCCACACTCCACCTCGACATCTCTCCCTCGAAGTTGGAATGTACGCGAGATTTTATTGCAGAGCATCTGGTGTACCTGATCCGGTAATTTCTTGGAAACGCGAAGGCCGCTCAGTCTATAACAACTCAATTCAGTCAAACGTTTATGAGATCAAAAGTGTCAGCATTTCTGATGTTGGCATTTACATCTGCTCTGCTAAGAGTGGAACAAAAGAAACAAACGCATATGCTTTCTTAAGCGTTGACAGACGACACGGTGAGAAAAAGGATTTTATGAACACCATAATTTAAAACCGTCCTCTCACGTTTTATCAAACTTGTTTAAAACACAGGCACGCACCTGCGAAATTAATTTTCTTCATAAATAATCTGTGCAAGACAGCTTTGATCCTTTGATACTGAACTCAAAAAAGTAATTCTAAAATGTTTGAGAAAAAACCCTAGCTTATTTATTGGTTTATCCGAATCTGAACACAGTTATCGAAACAGGTTTCTTTTTACCAGTATGTGCTTTCTGAAATTGTTTGACTTTACACCAAAGTGTTCAGTTGTGAGTAGTTTAGAACCTTAAGCTTTTTATCTCAATTCTTGTGCAATCTGCTCTATACATGAAAGTAATTGGTAGCCAGGACAGGACAGTGTTAGATCTACAGTCTACTGTTATGGAGATGACTGGCCCCGTGGCATAATGAGTGATCCCCTGATCTCTCCCAGCCTTAGCTACCAGTAATTTGATTGCATGATGGTTGGAGTTTCAGGTAAAAATTAGTGTTAGGATTGCGACTTGTGTTCAGGCAAAAGTTACGGTTTGCTGAGGCCTCGTTTATACGTCCGATATAATCATCGCGTTTAATTTGGACGAATTTAACAGTTCACCGATTAGTATACGTTAATATGACACCGATTTGTGTGAAATGAAAATAACGAATTGTTCTTTCATTTTCCTCCCTTAGCTTGCCCTTATATTCATTACTCGCCAAAGGATAAACGAGTTAAAATTGGTGAGCAGGCAACGTTTCGATGTGAAGCCGTTGCTGTTCCCTATTACAACATAACTTGGTATCTGAAACACGAGGAAATTAAAAATAACTCGCGATTTAGCGTCACTGATGATAACCAAGAACTGGTTATCCGTGACGTTGAGGCTCATGACGCCGGAGACTACAGTTGCGTTGTCCAAAGTCCTTATGGTCAGCGAAGTGCCAAGGCGTCACTGAGGGTCGATGGCCAGAAAAGTAAGTGACCTGACGAGCAGCTAAATTAGTTAAGAATCTAGAATGTGCGCCCGCAATACCCATAATTTTTGTGAATCCACCCAGAGACAATCCGGGTTCAGCAAAATGATCACTTGGCGTGAACCACTTTATAACCCTTCTTTGTCTTATCTTTTCTTTCGTTCTTGTGCTTGCGTTCTTGTGCTTGCGCAATGAACCAGGATACTGCTACGAAGTTGGTGTGTAAAGAGTCCAAATGTGTAAAGTTCATACCTTTGCTCCAAGTTTAATTTTTTGATGGTGTTTTTAATTTTATAGTTGGTTCAATTGTTCGAAAGAACTCTCGTGACAAAGTCGGCATTGTGGTTGGCGTACTATTCGCTTTCTTCTTTGTCCTCATCGTCATCTATTTTCTTTGGCGGTACCGTCGAGATGGCTCCTACCCCTCCGACGTGTTCAGGGAAACGAAGGAAAAGGCGCTTTTGCGCTTCAGTAGAAGAAAGAGTCACGTGATCCTCCGCTACGACACAGATAATGTTTATATCATAGACGACGGGGAATAGGGTGTAGAATTAGACAAACTTGGTGGTCCCGAGTACGTGCACCAAAGTAAGAGCCTTTTTTATTATTTTTCATAACTTCTCTTATCCAAAAAGCATAAAAAATATCAGTTAATCAGATATAGTATCGATACTTAGGTAACCAAGAAAGAGTAATAACATGCCAGGTAAGGGTGGGAGATGTGACAGACGAATGAACACAGACTGCGTGCCGGTAAATCTGCGTGCTTATTCAAATACAGGTCAGGTCCTGCAATTGTAGTTGTTGGTTCGTTTGGATGCGGAAAATTGTTTCCAATTTTAACCAATGTCCTTACCACGCCTTTTTTTGTCCACTGCGTAGCAGGTAGACAGGATGCTGAAGGAATGCTAACCGGGTAATTAAACATGGCATCTTCGGAACCAATTACGGCTGAGAAGAAGATTACTCGATAGGAAAGTCGGGATTTATTGCCATCCAATCACAATCGCAATCCAAACACTTCGCGATTGATGACTGATCACAGATTAACAGATAAAGACAGTTAAACGATGACTTTTGTCGAATTAACATGTTCGGAGCTTTCATAGATATTTGCAGCTTTTCTTGCCAGGATTTCTTTGATATTTTTAAGCTCCGGGAAGTATTCTTTGGATTTTAGGAATTTCTTCAATGACAGAATTTTTTTCTGAATTCCCTCTTAATGGCTTAGCTACTTGTTTTGGATAGACCTTGTCTCTGAAAGGTTGAAATCAAGATGGCTGGCATTTGGACAACAAGAAAGAATAAACGAATACTGAGGCATTTTTTAAAATCATATTCTTCTAAATGCCAGTTCGGTAAGATCCTATTTTTCAATGTTGGGCAGTAAACTAGTTACTTTAATTGTTTCATGACACCAATGCACAAATTTACCTATTAGAAACCTATGCTTAATCTGTTAGTCAGACATCTGTCATTTTTTTTCCTGGTATTCATATTAATTTTTATTCCTACTCTGTGACAACCGCAATTAGAATATAATCAGTATGTAACTTAAGTCCTTGTTCAGTTAGCCATGACTAAAACCCTACAAGGACTGGACATGAGGTAACCAGCGCAAGTTGTAATTGGTGGAAACCGCTGCTCCGTCAGTAATAGTTCGAACTGGTGATCTGTTAACAAGTCTTTTAACAAGTTTTAGATCTGTTAACAAGTACGGGTTGTCTGTCTTTGTTGATATTTAATACTTGCATAAACAGAATTTTGAGAAATGGTTTACATAGTACTTGTTGATAAACTCGTTCATATGTTTAACATAGTTTCAGTTCTTTACGAAAAGGAAAATATCTATTTGGCAAATAAGTTACCACAATCAGTCAATTGAAAGAAATGGAACAAGCCGTTACAAACGTGATTCACTGGGTTTCTTATGTAAGGGCTAACTAAAGATGTCAGTTTAACCCATTGAATTAGGATAATCACAATTTACATCCATGCCAAGATCGTCGCTGTTTTCATATTCTGGATTTATCCGGCGGGATAGTAATTTGGCGCTGGAGCTGCGATAGGAACCTGGGCCTGAGGTTGAAAATATTGTTGCGAGTACTGTGACGTTCCAATGACAACATGATCCTCTGGTTGACTTACAAGGCCATCCATGAACGCGGCTATGGCATCTAAAAAATAAAGTATTAACCCTTTATCTTCCGAGCGGGCATACAAGTGCGATTTAATGTCTGCAGATTAGATGTACAAACAAATTTCAATAGATTTTCAATTGAATAATTTATGATCTCTTTTGAAGAATCTGAGTGCGAAACAGTTAAAGTATGTCGGAATGTAGGAATTCCAGCATAATTAGAGTCCAAGAGGGTTGCGTAGTTGTTCAGACACGCTCTTAAACATTTGACGCGAATTATTATGTTAGCTTCGTTCGTCCGGTCCTTTGTTCACTCGTGAGATTCAGAAGACAATGATGCTGCGGGTATCGTGCAGCAGAAGTTAATGAGATTTTTTGTTGTAAGGTAACCAAGATAAAAGCAAAGACGTCATGTGCAACCAGCTATTGACCATGTGGAAGTAGAAGGCTACTTGTACATTTAACAACATGACTAAATTTAATGAGAGGGGACCTTTCAGCCGATGAATTCATGCAATGTTCAGTTATTTATAGAACTAATATGAATTCGCACAGTACAGTCGTTAAATGTACCGGTGTGGCCTGAGGCCTCGATAATTCTCGCTATTATGTGAAAGGCGTAGTCAATAATTGTTCTATTATACAACTAAACATTTCTATAAAGATAGTATTCAGTAAAAATACGCAACTATTCATTTGTAAACAACTTTAACGTTGTATCTGCGCGGATTGAAAACGATTGTAGAAGCGACGAGATCTCTTCGTGTATAGACCGTATTCATAATGACTGCCAGTTTAAATATTCCTTAATGTGCATCTCAAGTAGTTATTGTTGCCTCGTTTGGAAGCAAAAATTCTTTTGAATTACAAATACAAAGACGACGCGAGTGAGGCTAATTTACATCCTCATAAAAGAATATTTTAAACAGCCGCCATTATGAATAAGGTCTATGAAATACGTTGTTTGTAGAAATGACGTAACTTCTACATGTGTGAAAAGCAGATATGACGTATTATTCGGAATAGCTGTTATTACAGTTGTCAGCGGTTTGGCTTGTAAACGAGGCGAAAGGTCATTTCTGTATTGTTCTGACCCTTTCGTCTCGTTTGCATGCTTGTAAAACAAAAGAATATTTAACTGCGGGCTCAACTGTCATAACAGCCATTGCCTATCTTTTTGTCTCCAGTCGAAACGATATACGTACAAGCATCTTCTGCTCCATAATATTCTCCTTCATATTTGCCGTATTTGAAGAGTTTTACTTGAGGATAGCTGCGAACGCCAAATTTCCGGCACGTCGCCATGCCAGTACCGTAGCAGTCAACCTGAAACAGAGAATCCACATCATTAATAATTGATTAATGATAATTTAATGTGGATTGTCACGAACCAGTACAATAAGTAACGTTCGCTCTACCATCTTAGTCCATGTAGCTCAATGGCTAGAGCATCTCACCGGCGATCGGAAAGTTGGGGGTTCGATTCGCGTCAGGGGCTCAGAAATCTTTTCTGAGTTCACTAGCTTGAGGAGCATTGCATTAAGATGTATACACACCTAGCTATACCATGCTGTGACCTACCGCGATAATTATGGTTGATGAAATTGGTCGATTCACGTGAGGGCCGGAAGTCTTTACCAAGCAAAAAGCGTCCGAGCATGTGGATTTTAAACAGGAGTAAGACATCTTTTCTCATTCCAAGAAGGGAGAAACAAGATGGTTCTCCCCACCCTCCATGTGGGATTAAGCTTGTATTTTTACCTTTTATGTACTGGTGTCCAGGCGAAAAAACCATCACCCTAACTACGAATCAACTTAGTTTGGGAGATTCAATTAGTGCTATATATATTTAAGCAAACTCTTTGTTAAAGTCTTAGGAAATTAGGAAATTTCTTAAGACTTTAACGGTATCAAACTGCAACTCAAAATTCAAATTCTTTGTTCTTAATATGCGGTTAAGATGATTTTAATATACACTCACTTTAGCTAAAACAAACTTCCTTTTGGCACCAAGTATTGATGCGGCTGATTCGTATTTCGGATCCAGTCTTTTGCAGTCACTACACCTATATTCATAAAATGAAGTTTATAGAGCGTATTCACTCAACCAAGTGATGCGAATGACCTAAAGAGTTAAAAAAGTTATCGATTGTCAAGGAACACCAGTACGTGGTCATGACAGTGAAAACGATCTGTTGATGGTTTGCACTCAATTCCTTGAAATTCAGAAGACGATGATACGGTGACCATCTTGGCTCCACATGCAGTTGAAGTTGAGATCTTTTATTCGCAGTTAAACCAATTTTACTGCCATGACGTCACGTGCAAACCATCTTTATAATGCTATTATTGATACTATTTTTTGTCGTTATCATTGCTAACCTATAGACATATACAAAGTATTTTGTGAAACATAAGTTTGTATGAACGGCTGTAATACTCAATAATTTATGAAGAAAAACAAAAGAATTAAAAATTTAACGAGTCTACCTATGTTGTATCTGTGATACAACTTCTAAGGTTTCTCGTGCAGTTTTATACGCTAAAATCGTTGGCATCTTAACCGTTTTTGATGAATATTACATGACTTTGAAATAATGTCAAAATATCACTGCAGTAAGTTTCGGCTTGGTTTATAACTCGAATATTGGGTTTGCAAGATGCTGTTCTTCGGAGTATGTTTCTTACTGTATTTCCTCTAATTCACATTATTTGTATCTGTGTTGCGTAGGACGTAAAACCTCTCACCTTCGGCTCGTTTTTGTATATACGATATGACACCAGTAAATAGAACATGTATGAATGTACACACGTATATACAATCACATACATGAAGACATACAGACACACAGACGATGACTGACATTCGTTCATTCTTTAAATTGCAATAAACAGTCGTCGGGATATAGCACAGTAGGACGATATAACTTTACCAAGATTTTTCTTTTGGACTACGTCATGATTTTTAATGAATGAGAACTCTCGGCTTATGGAGAATAGTATGTGATCGTGAATAAGAATATACAGAAACTGTGTTTGTATAAATATATTTAATCCGAGATAACAAAATTAAAATTCTGATAAACTAAACCAAGATGTTATACAGATTTAGTTTTAATTTGGTGGACCTTTTCCTTTGAAATTTGTAATAAATATGTTCATTATCTACGTATATATTTGTGTATGTTTGTATGTATGTATAGATGTATACATATATAAATGCATACAAATATTATATTGAATATATATAAATATATATATATATATATATGTACACGCATATATTATATTGAAACATATCTATATGTGTTGCCATGTATTTACGTTTTGTATGTTTGTATTTGTCCCAAATGTTATTAATTAATTAAATATGTGGTTTTGAAATTGGAGTTGACCTTCAAATTCTTTCCTGCAGCAGAGGTAAGACTTAACTGAATAACACTTACATTGAAGAGTTGAACTAAAAAATTACTTCAGACTTAAGGCAGAAGCAGACACTTTACAGAGGTCAAACAAATACAAAGCGGATCAATATTTACCAAGGAGCGTAGAAATCCACCAGCATTGCTTCCTTATCTTTAATATATTCGTCAAAGTCTCTATCTGTGAGTTGAAATACTGCATCGGAAGACACCATTGCCAATAAACTGGTCGATAGACCAATAAATAACAAGAACTGCATCTTTAACGTCCTCAAAATATTGGACGTTTATGACGATATTTACTGTGCAAAATTTCTCTTGTCAAACTCATATTTTAAAACTTAAATCATCACCTGACCACGCATGACTGGTTAATCGTCATTTTTGTGTTATCAATCTAAATAGATTTAAACTGGGCGTAAAAGCAAACAAAGGACATAACATTTGATTCCGAAATACAAAGTTTACCAACAAAAGACATACATCGTTGGTCTGTTTGACTGGGCATAGGTGATGTGTTGTACTCGTTCATCAGTTTGTGGTCGCAACGATGAAACCAGCCATGCGCGAAAAAAACAATGTCGGCCGGTTGGGGGTAGTTTACCTTGTCAATTCTTTAGTTTCCTAAAAATTAAACACTGATCGAATTGATTTTAAATATCGTAAGTGCAGAGAAATACGTGTACAACTATTCACGCTGCAACTTTTTATCACGCTGGCAACGAAATTTTGGATTTTTGTTTCAGCGAAAAGTGTCAACCTCTATCATACAAAAACGTTCAAGATAAAAGTAAAAGGATAACCATCTAACAATATAACTGTATTGTCAGGATTGGATGATTGGCAAGTCAGAATAGGATTATGGCATTGCGAGCGAACGGGGCTGATAAACGCTGCAACTTTCAATTTTAGGTGTGCGATTTAAAAGAATTGCAGGGGAAAGTTCAATAACTTGAACTTTCAATTTTTTTCGTCGCGAAACATCATTGCTGCCACTATGGCGGGACATGATACACGGTGAAATTCTGTCTCACGCTGGCAACGCAACGAAAAATTTGAAATTGCGTTGCCAGCGCGCAATTCAAAAAAGTTGTGGGTATCGGCGGCTTAATGGTGTAACTGAAAACGATAATGTTAAAGATCGTCGACGGTTACCAAAATAATATCCTAGTTAACGACGAAAAAAAGAAAAGACGGTTCAACTGTATCTTTTATTTTATCTTTGTCTTCAAAAATATATACTATTATTTCTACTTAACCCATTTATACACGTACGTGGAAGTCGTATATATATATTTAATCAAAAATAAAAAGCTCTATACATGAAGGGGCAATGTGCCGTAACTTCATGTACAGAGCTTTTTATTTTTGATTAAATTTACACATATAAATGAATAAAATAATATATATATATATATATATATTAATATATAAATATATATAAATATATAATATATATATATACACCAAGAATGATAACCAAGAAGGTTGTAGCGTAGGCTTGAGAATAAAGAGCGCTCAATACCATACCAGTAGAGTGAATAAAGGAAGTGAAAATAGACGAAATTTGAGTTACGTATTTTTTTGTATTTATACTTGTAAATTGCTTTTTGATCAAACTTCTCTGGGGCCGATGATAAATTTCAGGCAATTCCTGAAGAATAGAACCATACTTTAAAGATAACTTTTATGTTACATAACAGAACGCTTCGGATTGTCGAGCACTGGTTTTGAGAGACAACAAACATAAAACGACAAACTACTACTTACAATTCTTGCACGAGTAATTTACCCAGTTTGTGCTTTGTTTATAGCATAAGATAAGTGACATATATTTCGCTCGGTCTTAATAAAACTTCGTTGATGAATATTAATAAAGGTTGGAAAGGTTAAGCCTGCTTACGACTCCAATTACGTAACTACCCTTTTCCAAAACCAAAAGATCACGAAAAATATGACGTCCTTATGATGTGTTAATTCGCGAAGAGCTGGCCCACTCGCCAAGTCAAGCTAACTTTCAGATCTCGTTCACTTGAGGAGTAGGCCTTTATGGATAGGTGGCTCGTTTAATCGAGCTAATCCAATCTCGGATTTTTGATATGAATTCTCAACTCAGTCACCTGGGCTTACTAACTGGGCTTGTATTTGCTCGAAATGCATGGAATTTCACTTGTTAGTTCGTGTGACTTACAACCAAATAAAAAGAAACAACAAACTGAAATATTGTCCAGACAAACCTAAAGTGTCCCGAGAGGTTTTAGATTCTAGTCCTGGCAGACGGACTAGTCTTTCCAATTGTGTTTAAACTGCATTACTTAACCAGCCTTGCAAGCAAAATCTCGCTTTCACAACGACAGATCATACCTGGGCGAGTAAGTGCAGTTCCCAAAAGAGTTACTCGTTACCAACTACATCAGATGCCCGAACTCGGCAAAGAAAATAAATTGGGGCGCTTGGGCCAGCTCGCCACAGACAGGAGTATAATTTCAAGGCGTAACTCAACAAATGTTGACTCTTAAAATACATTTTATCCCGGTACGAAGGAATTGCAGTGAGGTTTCTTTACAGACAAAGAGGTGAAATAAAACTGATTCTAAAAGTTCAAGTACCTGATCTAAATCGTAAACGATCACTCTTGCCGGTGAGCCCAAAAAATGACCTATACGGCAAATTTGCACGGCGAACGACAAAATTATCTAGTGAAAAAGGACGTTAGGGTCATTACGTAATGCTTAAACTTAACTAAAAATAGTTTTCGCGCGCTTTTAAGTTAGGGTCGATGTTTTGTTGACAGTTAGCCATGTTCTAAGAAGCAAGTGGACGTTTTACTTTAGTAAAGAAAACAAAGTAATATCTGTGGTTATGAAAGACTTCATGTGAAGATAAACTGCTGAAGAGCTTCCTCAACCGAGAATGGCGAGAAGAGATGTCTTGAGCAATGAAAAAATGGGCTAATTAAGCATTGAAAGCCATTTTCAGTTTATATCCCGCTTTACCTGGCGGCTTTGAAAGCATCAGGTATGTATTTTGGTTTGGTTTAAAAATCTTAATACCTGTAAAGTTAACATATAACTTAATTGTGAATGCTTTGTATCGCTTAAATTCACTCGCTGTGGCATAATGCTTCACAACTCGTAAATAAAAATGGTAGGAGAGCAGTGTCCATGAAGAAATCTATGTTCTGAAGTCAAGGTCCATTGTTAGAAGGTATATTACTGAGATTGAATTTTGTATAATCACTGATTAGATATGGCACAACCATAGTGAAAACTTTGGGTCGTGTATGTCAAGAGTTGGAAACGGTCTATGATTTGTCGGAAAAATTCCTACACGAAAAAGATTATGAACAATGCAATTTGCCACAAGTTTACGCAAAAAAATTCTTACCGGACAAAACTTGTACAAGCCCCCTAGAATAAAATGGTCTGTCCCTTACCTTGAACTGTCATCGTTTCTTATTGCTTAAGGAGGCTTCATACGATTTTGCAGCCCTGCGCCCGCGGTCATACTTTCATTTGTCAGCTAAATTTTTTGCTGGTTTAGTTGTTTTGATCACCGAAATAATTTTTTTTAATTTTTAAGATAAACTGCGGCGTAAAACAACGACGATGGGGATTTTTATTAAAACTTTTATAACAATTGCAAACGTTCATTTAAACGAATAACTGAAATGAAAAAATTCAGTCATGGGCTGTAAATGAGGGTTACAAGAACTCCTATGATGCTGTTCTGACATTAAAATTTGTAGTAGCGTTACTACGGTAATAATGAGGGATCTGAAAGTCTTTAAAAATATAAGGTATTTGATGATCATTATTAAATAATTAAAAATAAGTTATTTGTCTCTATACTGCTTTAACTCTTCATCGACGAAGCCTTCTCCTTAGAAGATTGGAATCGTCTGGCGTTAGCTGTGATAAAATCTTATCAGAAGTCGGGGAAGGACCAACAAGGGTTAATACAGGACTTGTTTCAATAGTAATTTCAACTAAGGAAAACAATATGGAGCCTCCTAAGGTTATGTGGTCTCTCGTAAATGGGATCTTCTAAAGATAAACTCGATTTTCGAAAGGAGATTGTATTCACAGTCAAGATATTGTTCTCCTTTCAAGAAAATCCGCTACCTTATTCTAGCCTACCACTCAAGCTACGAGGTTTTAAAAAGCGACAGCGGAATAACATGCGCTTTCTTCCTCGATTCATGGCGTCATCGACCTCACCGGTTTTAGTGCATGCCATTGCGCAATATCAAGCTGTGGTTTATCGACGATGGTTTCCCAGTGTTGATAGCCGCTGGCTGTCATATCGTTGTCTTGCCGGCCCGTTCCCAGGATGATGTAACCTAGGCCATACTTTGTCATCGATTTTGCAAAAACTGTCAGTTTCAATAGAACCTGATCCATTTTTCCCCGAGAGAAAAACCCCGATAGGTTGAATGTCGTCTCAAATTTGGGATTATTTGTCTTTTGAACCAATTTAGACTTAAACTTCTGCACCGTTTCATCGCAAAAGATGACTTGAACTTTGACGTAGGTGTCTGCAAAACACAAGCATATACAGATAAAGAAAAAAAACACTCAAAAAGAACTGAAGTGGGAGTATTCAAACTGAATTACAGCTGCGTTATTAGGATGTTTAAGGCCATAAATAAGGGGCACCATGTGGAGTTTAAGCACAAAACGTTCTCATAATAACCAGCAAAATTTTGCCAAGGCTCAATATTCTTAAAGGTTTTAAAATTTGAGCCTCGAAATTATCTTTACATTTCCTCTTCTTCTTCATTTGAGTAATCAGAGGAGTAGATTTAAATTAGGGCAGCTAAGTTTATAGGAGTTAACAACCTTGCTTGATTTAAAGTTTTCTACTTTTGACCGTATTAACATAATTTGAGGCCGGTAAATGAGGCGTAAACTCTCACGTCTTCCAGTGTTACGGAATTTACCTTGCTTAGTTATTTCTTTTTAGTATTTGTCCAGTAACAAAAGAAAACACCTTTCAAATGCAAGCCACATTTTCTTTTCTTTATTGATTGTTTTTCCAAAAATGAACAATTATTGCACCGTGTTGCCCCAATATCAGTCGTTCTACCCACCTAATAACTTGTATCTCCTCCTCGCGCTTTTTAAGCCCCGGCATTCCACGATTCCTAAAACTACAACTTCGTCAACTGGATCATACATTAGACGTATGAGGATTTCGCCGTTATTCAATGACTGGTTTGCCTAAAAATATTTAAAAAAGTAAATATGTAATCTTTAAAAAGCATCATCTTCCTCTGACAGTTACGCAACTTATACATAAGAATCCGGTTGTAAAAATTAGCCTATCCTAAAATTTTTATATAAAAACCATTGGTTTATTGACGTTTCCACTGCTAATAAATTCTATAATCTCACATGTGTCATTGAGACCGAAAGAACATATTTTTGTATGCGGACCGACAAAATAAGGAAAATAACATGTTCATTCTTTATATTTTGCCAGGGATTTTTATTCCCGTTTCTCTACCCAGGGGTTTCAATAAGTTTTAGAGTAGGCGTATGAGATGCCCTAACAAGACCTATACCCGCTTTGACTTTAAAGTTTCCCTTCTTTTTGAAATACTCATAAATCACAAGACATTGACAATGGTCAATTTTACTGAAAACAACGTGCTGGAAACATTTAAAGAAACCCTGCGCGATGTTTGGGTGATGGAGCAAGTTCACAAACTCCAAACAATGCTTCTGCGTCTCTTCTTCAAATGTTATGCAATGTGACAGATTTCGGAATGTTTTTAAACGGTTTTTATCTGAAGAAGAATAGTTTGATTTTTTTTCAATAAAATAGCGAAAAGGACAATTGATTCAATGAAAAAAATTAGCCGATGGGGAAATGTAAAG
>JBAHVQ010000017.1:801198-837967 GCA_036872915.1 Nanipora kamurai
TTTTTATGTTGTTCCGTTCTAATTGCGTAGAATGGAAGCATGCTTTCTCAGCATCGGTCATTGGCGTGACAACTGACTCTTATATGTAATGTAAGTCGTTCTTTCAGCCACTGTCAAGTGTTGATTGATTTATGGCCAGGCAAATGACAGCCCAGCATGTATTACAAGCTTATATTTACTCCATGGATTATCATGAACATCTTATCCAGCAAATTGTGTACCACAACTCTAGTCTGACTTAATCAGGGTTCGACTGAATTTCCAGTTTACTTGAAATTTGAGGGGAAGACTTGAGACTTCACTTCTGACTTAACACTGAAGGACTAAGACTTGAATTGAACATCGAAATCAAAGACTTGCATCAGAGTGATCTTGCGTTATGTCAAATGAAGATTCTAAGGAAAAATCATATCCCTTCAAAGTTTGAACACTGTTGAGTAACAGCGTTTAACAAAGATTGTAGAGTCCTACAGAAAAATGAAGCCGAAAAAATAGTTGCCAATTTCATGACCAGACTTTCCGAACACTGGCAGCAACCGAAAAAGTTGGGTCAGAATATAAGTTCTTTATTTTGTCTCAGGGTCTTGTTCAAAGAAGTAATTTTTAAGGTATGTTGGTACGGCATAGGTGACCATGTACGAAGAGTGCCTGACGCAAATTTTTGGATTACTTTGCTCCCTAACATGGTTTCCATCTATTTAAGAGCTCTTTCCAACGCAATCCAAGTGTTTAAAATCGCGGGGTATCATGGTTCATCCTATATATATAACGTGGGTGCGAGCTGCGTTTCGCTAGCTTTTAACATTTAACTTCCCATCAATTCTGGAGGTTGCCCATGAGGAATAAAATCGTGTGCTGTTAGAGTGAAATGCCAAAGTAGCCAAATTGCAACGATGGAAAGAAAAGAGTTAATCAATGAAGAGTCATTTTTGAAGCTGTCTGAAAATGGAGGCCAGCTTCTTGGCTGATTTTCTCATTTTCTTCTTCTGGAGGAGACAGCCAACTCGAGGAGGGGAGTTCTTCGAAAAGCGTAATTCTTACAGTAATCGAGTTGATTAAATTTCCTTATTTAAAGAAGGGCGATAAAAATATTGCATTTATTTAATTTATGCTGTACCAGCAGTAATGTTTCTACATGCAAAGAAATTTGATATTTGTTGCTAAAGCTGTATTTTAGTTGCGCCAGGTCTGTTGTAACAAAAATAGTTCAGATCAAGAGATTTCAACGAAATTCGCTTTTCCTCGAGGAATTGTCGAAAGACGATCTCCCTTTTTCAGAATGTCTGACTAGCTTCTATAAAAATAATTTGTAGAAACATGTTCAGACGTTCATCCAATTTACCAAGGTATCTACATGTAAGCAAAGTAAATGTTTCACGCTTATTCCTGGCAATGTGTTTTACGTCGTCCGTGTCTGCTTCAGATGACTCATTGGGTATGTTCCAGTCGACTTGGACCACGTTATCTATTCAAGACGTCATGGGGGTGAGAAGATAAGAATCTTCTTAAATTTACAGTTCTTTTCTTTATTTCGAAGTCATACAAGTTTAGGGGCAAAATGTTCTGTAAAGAAACGTCTCACGAAAAAGAAAAAATTTAATCAATTTAACCCTTTCCTGGCCGAGGACTTTTCCCCTGACGAGTAAAATCGTCTGGCGTTATCTATAGTACAATACTAAAGTCTCCATAGGTCGCTGAGGACCTATACGGCCAAGAAGGAGTTAAGGATATTTTAGATTTGGTTTAAGATCTTTCGATTTCATATCGAGAAAGCCAGAATAAAGATGCAATAGCTCGCTACGTACAAACTCCTTGATTCCGCTATTGTTTATCAATTTACAGGAATAATAAGACATTTACACGAAATAAATAAGTTTACTGTACAAATTACGAAGCGAATTTGAATTTGCACTGGTTTTGTATCCGATTAGAAAAGAAGTGTGTACCTAACTGTATTACGTACCCTATTAAGTATTAACTTTATTAAGAACTGTATTGAGATACTTTGACAGACTACGATTAATCGGGCCGATTTCTGGTCTAGTTGAGCCCAAGAAGCGTTCTGTTGACTGCTTCTCAGCTTAACATGGACCTAAGCCAGAAATCGGCCAGATTAATCGTAGTCTGTAAACCCAGCTTAAAAAGGGTAGTAGCTAGAAGCCGGAGAACGCTGAGTTTTATGCCAACGGGCTCAAGACGTAGTGGGGTTAAACTGCTTCTGTCAGATCCTTATATAGTCAGTTTTCGGTCAAATATATGAACACTGTACACTTAACCATATCGACCATATCCGACAAAATTCAATAGAAAATATCCCTTTACGGATGGATCCCAGCCCACGCGAGGAGACGAAATTCGGATCATTTTCTTTGGAGAATGACAAATATTTGAGAACCTTCCAGTATAACCTCCTGGCTCAACTTTGTTCTAAAGTGCATATATTACGTATTACATTTGTGATACTCTTTCGAAAATATTCCATTGTTATCGAACAGTTCAATCCGATGATATCCATGTCTCAACGTCGTCATCTGATAGTAAACTCTTATACCATCCATATCTCAGTATAATAAAAACGACTTACACCGAGACAAGGTAACTAGGACATATTGATGGCGATGTATGAAGAAATACAAGATAAAGGAAATCGAGTGATGCTTATCTTCGAGACCCTTCATCCGGGAAAATCCAATAAATTGTGAAGGTTTATTTCGCGTGATTTGATTAATTTGTCAAAACAATACTACACTGGGAGAGTAGATTAACTCTTTAAACTTTATTGATAGTACTCCACTTTTACCACAATGATGTTTGAAATACTGCTAATGAGCTAAAACACATGTACATGTCTCGACAGATTTTCAAATACCCGGAAACATGATCAATATTAATAGAGAGCCGCTAAGCTGCTGTTATATGCTCCAAACCCAACGAAACATGCAGTGAATTCAGCGAAAGCTTTAATTCCACTCGAGCTGATTCTTTACTTACGAAGATATACGTGCACTACGTTCGAATAGCTCAAGTGAACTTTAAAAAATGCCACATGCAGTGCTTTGGTCTAACCGTCGATATATGATATTCAACAATAGAAGGTTACGAAAAACTGAGCGCAGTCGAGCAAACCACAAATGCAGAATTTTTTTCCCGTTTTTCTCAGCGGGGAATGACCTTTCCAAACAACTTCATCGTTAACAAAGAAGCTATAGTTTCTAAATCTTAGTTTCAAACCGTAATGACGCGGGTTAAATGATAATGTTCGGTTGCCTGGTTCAAATTACCAAAAAGCCAAAGTATTTGCATTTAATTGCTGCTCGGACTTCCGTTGAGGTAAATAACACGAACATTTCAGTGGTTTTATGTGGTTTGTTCTAAGATATCACTTTAACCCAAAATCGAAAGGTAGCGTAATAATTTCTTATCTATTTTGTTAAGAACGGGAACGAGGCGAGTGAAAAGCAATCCTTTGTTAATGGCGACAGTTTTGTTCCATAACAGTAAATATGATTACGATTCTATATTGCTACCGCTGCGCTTTACAATCGAAAATACAACCAAAGATTAATTTCTCATCACGATATTTCATGTACAAACGCACGCGAAGCAGAAAGTACCAGTGAAAATCGAAAGTATGGATTGACCTGTTTACTGATGCCACAAAGACGCTAAACTCGAGCTCAAAAGAGACGCAGAGTGCTTACAATTAGCCTACATAGTGGGTACTTACATTCGGTTTGCATTGTCGGTGGAATCCCTTTATCGCTCAAATTTTCGTCGTAATCGGTATAATTTCTAGTTCACTCTCTGATTCGTGTCCCATCGTCATCCACCTTCTCTCAGCCTTTACTTGCAATCATTTGACCAGTTTTCATTCGCGTCCTTCTACTTTTGTCGCCTACGATTTAATGTGAATGAATAACTCAGGGTTTAACCCGATATTGTGCCCACGCTACCAGTGCCCTTGTTCCCCGTTTACCACATGATTAAGTATAACGATTACTCGTCCAAGAAAATAGATGCCTCCTTGAACTAATCACGTTTCAGCAGTGTCCCCTCCCAACCCTTCATTCCCCCTCCCCTTTCCTGCAACAACAGCCAAGCTACGTAAAAGGGGGTGTGGCGTATCATTCGTACAATCTTCAGAAAATCTTGACTTTAAAGGGGGGAGACATGAAGTCAATTCATCACGACTAACGTGGCACACAAAGCAGACATAACAAATAGGCGTCACATCAACAATAATTTCTTCTCGTATTCAACAGCGCCGTCAGAAAATTAAAAAGCCATCGCTATTAAAAGGGAAAACCTGACATACATTGTTTTCAGAAGTAGTTTATACATTTATAGATCTTTACTTTTCAAAGACGTTCTTTCAGGAACTGTTTTCGTTTTCCGCCACCATGGTATCGAGGCTGCCTTTCTATTTTGATGTTATATGTCGAAAGCATTGTCTATATTAAGAACCACGACTAAATTAGGATTCTAAACCGGAATATTTGAGAACCAGAGACGACAATTAGTCTTGTAGTTTATTCCTTATAACTCTGATTGAAATAGCTTATTGTCAATAGGTAACTACACCTTGGCGATAACTTGGATTCGCCATTAATCCTCAAGAATCTTACTTTCCGAATTCTTTTAAAAGTTCTGTTAGCATATTTTGCCCTGAATTCAACTTAACTGCAGCAAGATTTAGTCAACTTTGTTTGGCTCGTTCTAAAATGATCATTGGTACTAATTACCGTGAGTGTTATGTTGTTGAATCTCTCCTGTTTTAACGCATGACATGTAATCGCATTAGGATGCTAGATTATTACACGGCGAGTTGCGTTTCAGTTCATATTGATTGATTAAATTTGAGCAGATTTCATTTAAATAAATACGTAGTTTAAACCAGAGGTATTTAATGAAGTCCTTATTAAGGTTTCTGGATATACCTTAATCCCACTGTTACTTAGAGGTAATGATAATCAATGCATATAGATAACTTGCCAAACATGGGTGAACCAATTGATTAAACAAAACGGCCCTTATAAGTTAAAATGAGGTAAATATTTGTATTGGTGCAATGTACTGCATTAGCGAAAACAAACACGTATTATCTTGCACTGATCCCATCCAGGTAATAGGAAAGGTATAGATCGAATTCCCAGCTTGATTTTTGCTTTGGAAATGGAAATACATACCTCTAAAAGATTAGCCAAATTATTAAACTGCAATACCGTGACAATGGGAGCTCGAACCGCCGGAAAATGACTGGATATACCGGAAAATCTCGGAATATACCGGAACATCACAGTAATACAGTTTATGGCTAAAGTCTAACAAATTACGATCTCAGTCTTATCAAACTGGCACGAATAGTACCCGTGACCATGAGTGCTGAGCGGTTCTGCCACACTATATTTATAAAGGTAATTTTAGACGACTAAAGGACGTTCGCCAAGCTCGTTCTCTCAGAAAAACGATTTCTGAGCCCTAGACGGGAATCGAACCCGCAACCTTCTGATGACCGGTGAGACGCTCCTACCATTAAGCTACCACGACTCAGATGTTGAGCTAGAGTGCAGGTTCGTCATATGTACTGCCTAAGCGGAAGTCACGATATGATAATAATGATGGAAATACTTAATAAATACAAACACAAACTTGGTTCATGTGCGAGCTTGGTAAATATCAGACAAGTGGACGTTCGTTAAGCTCGTTCTCTCAGAAAAACGATTTATGAGCCCTAGACGGGACTCGAATCCGCAACCTTCTGATGACCGGTGAGACGCTCTAACGATTGAGCTACCACGGCTCAGATGGTGAGCCAGGGTGCAGGTTCGTCATATGTACTGCCTAAGCGGAAGTCACAATATGATAATTTTGATTCGATTCCCGTCTAGAAATCGCTTTTCTGAGAGAACGAGCTTGACAAACGTCCTCTAGTCGTCAGATATTTACCAAGCTCCCACATGAATAAACTTTCTGTTCAACATTAAGTAAAGGTAATTTTGTTGTTAAGCATGTGACATACTGAGAGAGTCACCAGCTCTAAGCCTCATTTTGACGTTCCTTTAAAGTCGCCCAAAAATTGGCGACGTCGTTCACATACCCAAATCTATGTCGCATGACCATGATTTCGCACAATTTTTAGACTTACCATGCCTTCAAGCATCCTATTTTGACGATATGTTCCTTCACTGTGAATTTAGTTTATCGAACTTTGACGGAAAAATAATATTTTGTGATTATACAAAATCTGTGGTACCAGTTCTCGAGCTTGCTTTAAAATGTTTCGCAAGTGTTCGCTTTTTGAATCAATACTGCATTGTTATAACGACAAAGTTTGTTATTCCATTGTTTAAAGAGGCGTTATTGTGGTGAATACGTTGGTGAAGTTGCCAGGTGGCGTTCGCTCTTTTTAAAATATTCGCGGCTTGTTAAAAGAATGTTTCTAGATGTATCAAGTTCGACACTTCATACGTTTTCTGCCGAAATGCGTCATGCTTTTCAAGTTTTTATCACTCCAAGTCGATTCTTCCCGTACTTTTGCTCTTTTTAAATTTGGTAAGAAACACACACGCTGAAAGTTGCCTTGGATCGGGACAGGAGCATGCGCTTTTTAAATCAATATTTAAAAATAAACTTTCATACTTGTGATCGAGTCTTTGTAGTTTCTATCCATGCATCATTAGCTTAAAAATGTTACTTAGTTGGTACTGGAGCTTAAGAAAATCTACGTTATTATATAATTATTTGTGGAAACCTTACGAAAATTTTTTTTTTGCTGACGTTTTAGCACTCTCACACCTCAGCAACAAATCACCGTGACGCATCATTACTCCACAAGTAATCATACATTGCTATTTTCGCCATGCAAACTTTGAAAGAATTCAACTATCCATTAACACCAAGTCGTCAAATTCATTGTGATTGTCAATAGAATTACTTACATGTTCAGACTGTTACTTGGTATACGTCACACAAGGAACAAAGTAAATGGTTAAACTGAATTTTTGGCTGTGCTCACCTGAGTGTTTCGGCCAAACCTTGTACAACTCTTTAGCCACAGAAGCTTACTGATAATGGCGGGAATTATTAGAAGCTTTAAGATGTCTTTCTTAAGTACATAAACGTGAGAGCCTATTCACATTCACTTGTACACAAATTTGTTACCATAGAAATGGTCATTTATTCGCAGGAGCAATACATTGGTCAAAGCAACAAATCAATACTCCTCCAAAGATCTGGAATCTGACCAGAATGTTGGTTTACCACTGAAGCAAGATTACAGTAAAGGCGATAGAAAATCCAATTTAATACCATAAAAAATTACAAACATACCTTTTGAAGAATCGAGATTTGGGAACCCCAGCAATATGTTTACACCATTCAATATCATGCTTTCTGAGCAATACTCACAACAGCGGATATACTGTCTTGAGTGGAAAATCAGAACAGTGGTAAAATACGAGTTCGGCAGTTTAAGCTAAGCCTAAGGTGCCTTTGGACCTTTTTTAAAAAAAAAATGTTTGAAATCTCAAAGATCTATTCGTTCCCTATCAACTTAGTCGCACATTTTTCAGTTGTCATAGACTTTGATGTTGCGTGTTGCAACGAAACGTTAGTTCAATAAACATTTTTTCACCATACCGTTTTCCGTGTGTCCTCTAACATGGCCTTATTTAAAATCATTGTCTGGGCTTCAATTTTTATTACAAGATTTCGTTTCTCCCCCGGTTTATCGATTGCAACTATCGTCATATTGTTCAAACAACAAAGCGTTATGTAAGTCAGGCACAAGACAAGGAGTTATTTCACTTTGAATTGTGGAGATACAGTTCACTCTGCGTAATATTTTGTATATACTACAATAATATTGACAGTTTGCCGTACTTTCAATGGTATGCATGCTACTTTTTATATTCGGTTTCGCTTTGCATGGAACAAAAAAACATTCTTAAACGCCATGACAATGACCTTAAGACTCCAAAAGCGAAAGAGAATGAACATAAAGAACTTCCTTTTCAATTTGCAGTAGACACTCAAGACCAGTGCATGATTGACGCACAAATTTACAGAAGACAATGAACATTTCAGAAATTCTCGAATATTCAATTGTCTTTCGATAAAAAGCCGTCATCTCATTATCATCTAAGCTTAATCAAGGTAAAAGCATGAGAAAATCACATGACACATCCAATTTCGAAAGCTAAAAGGACGGAGACCAGTAGCGAGATAAACTTCCGCCTTAAAATTTTAATTTTTAATTTTCTGAAAAATTCTGGTATTGTTAGTTTTACACTAAAACGGAATAAATTCTTAAATACCCAAAAGTATTATTATAAACTTTTTAGAAGTTGTGTTCTAGTTTTGTTCTAGGAAGTTTAGCTGTTTAACTTTTTTCTGTCGGAGGACTTTCCGCTTGAGAAGTAAAATCGTCTGGTGTTAGCCAGAGTTAAATACTAAAGTCTCCATAGGTCACTGAGGACCTACACGAACAGGAAGGAGTTAAAGTTTGCTACTAGTCTAAGTTCCTTTCTTCAACCTCAGATCACGTGTTTATAATCATTAATCCATCACAAGTCGATATACTATGGAATTTTCCATTTAATTTCAGTGATCAGAAGAACATTTCTTTTGTTAATCTTACTTAGTGACGTTCCAGTTGGAAATGATACACCACTGTATATTGAATTGGAGCCGTAGTTTGAAAATAAAACGACAGCCTCAATGAGAAAAAAATTCGCACAAATAAACCCGTTATTTTTCGATAATAAAAATAGATATTATAAAACTGCAAACTGTTTTACATCAGATCGCCAATAGATGGCCATTAATTTAAATAACTCCTGTTCTTTCGCTACAAGTACGCTTACGATCACGTGAGATCTCGAAACCAAAACCAAAAAAATATCAACAATGAAAGAATGATTCAAAGACCCGCGAGAACTAATGTGAATATTTTTAGCAGATTTTTTTGTGGCAAATATTTTTTACGTATGTTAAGTATTAATATACATTTCTGCCTCGTATAATGTTAACTTTTTACATCATGTTAATAACAGAATAATATATTTTTAGTTAGTGTGGGAAAGCTTGTATCGGATGCCATTCTTCAAGGTCGAGGTGAGGTTTTTCAATGACACTCGCCCAATGTCTTGCTCCGTAGTCTAACAAAAACGGGTGGAATCCGTAAAGTTCAAACTGATAGCCCAGAAACACTACACCAACCAAAGTATTCTTAGAAAGTACACTTCCTCGTCGTCCATGGTGATAAACACGAAGAATTATGCTCGTTTGAGGCATCTTGTCTCGGGTTACAACGAAATCAAATTTCTCCTCGAAGACTGGCTCTTTATCGTCGTGTTTCACTGACGTCTTTTTTTTGTAAATCCGTTCTCCGCAGAAGTAGACGCGAATCTTAACGTAGGGGTCTACAAAGGGAAAATTGCTTTTTAAGAAAAACACAAAAAGAAATTTGCAGCAGAAGTATCCAAGCTTAATATGGACAGTTACAGTTTACAAGTACTAAATAACATATTTGACAAGCGACTCCTAAATCGCACAACACTGACATTCTTCTGGAGTATGGCTTTTACAGTGGCCAATATCCGAAGATAGTTGAGTATCGTTTGTTTTATTTGTCTATACTTGTACTTTTCTGAAATCTTTTCCCTATCTTCCTTTCTTCCTTCGTTTACCTGTTCTTTTTCTATTCATTTTTGAACCCAGGTGAGACTTCAAAACCTGGAGAAAACACTCAGCTATTCACAAGGGTGTTCAAGCTGTTCAAGAGAGCAAGTTTTTCTCAAAAATATTCCTTTACAAAATGCATACTCGAGAATAAGGAATGAGAATAAGAAATGTTCCTTTTGTTATCCAAACTGCATTGAAGACCATCCCTGACTGGAGACCATTTATTGGAGGTGTGAACTCGGTACCAAAATACATTAAATTCAAGTAAATTTAATTGGCTATTCATGGCATTCAGGAGTCTTCAAGTTATGAATTCTGTTTATGTTATGCACGTGCCTTTTGTTGGAATATCGGATAAATCATTCAAAAGTTGTGGTTACGGGCTTGGAGACAGCTGTCGAACTCCTCCTAAGTAAAATCACAGAGGCGTATTTTGGAATTTCTAACGGAGACAGGAATCTGAGAAACTGGTAAAATTTCCGATAAATTTTCAGGTATCATGCATTGGATAAATCACATGTGGTTTTAGTCCTTGAATCTTTGGCCGACGGTAAGGCAGAGATTAATAAAATTTAATTAAATGATTAAATACGCCACAGCCAAGCGCTGTTATTGTTTACTTCTCCAGACAAAATAGTAACAATATTCGAACTGTTAACCGCAATATATCCTTGAGAGTACTCCATGCCGGACAACAATAGGATCATCTTTACTCCAATGTCAGTTAAACTTTGATATTTAAGATGGTTCATTGAATCGTAAATGAAAATAAAAATTGAGACAGTTTGGGTCGTTTACAGCTGAGCTTATTTCTAAACCTTTAGTGGTCTAGAAAGAAAAACTTAATTTTTGGAAGAAAATTTTGGATACGGTACAATCCTTGTCACTCCCACATGTTAAAGTAATGAATACTCAACTATATCAAATTTGATGGTCGAGTATCTACCACTTCATACTAAATCATGCCAAGAGCGGTGGTCAATATGTACCACCCTCAAATTGAACGACATCAGTTGTGGTCGCGGTAGTGAGAGGTTAGAGAAGGCCTTTGCCTTCTCTTCGATTTTCCTCGAAAATGTTAAGTTCTTGAAGTCATTGTAACTAACTGACTGTAAACGGGTAACACTTATTTCACTGTTATTAATGGTTCCATCATTTAAAAACGACAACTTCCCAGCACATCGAAATTCATTTAAGCAAATAAACGGGCTATTGATGCACTGCAACATATTACCGTTACTAACTTTACGCAACTACTGTGTCGATTGTAACAGCACTCTCTAAGCCATTTGGTTCTTCTGTTGTCAAGGCAGTTAAGTTTGACGGACTCTTTTGGACCTCCCTGTGATAAAATCCTGCCGACACCCACAATCATGCGGAGACAATTGGATTAATATCCATCACCCCCATTCTGTGCTACCTCAAGATCGCTAGTTTGATATCCCACATTAAGTCGTGATCGATAGTCATATTCGAGATACCGACAAAGATGATGGTAGTCCATTCAACCACAATGCTTTGCAATCTTCATTATCTCTGATAACAGCTGAGGAATGCTGAGCACGTTACACTGATAAATTGACTACTCCAGAAACCTTGGCAAGACTGAGTTCTAGGCCACCTATCTGAGCTGTCATTGGATGAAAGTTTACAAATGCAATCGTCAACGAATCATAGCCAGCACTTGTTACCCAGAAACCAGTCTTTCTTTGGTTTTTGGAGTGGTTCATTGAGTTGGTTAGAACTTGTTCAGTCCAGTACAGAGTGCCAGAAGCCTTCGTAACACCATCATTTCCTAGCGAATTTAGGCATAGCATGATTAAAATTTCTGCCAAATTTCGCCGTTCCCAGGCCAATAATATGGTAAAGAGTATGAAGCAATTAACATCACCCGTGTGTTTGGTGGGAATTGTTCTCTGATTTCTTCCAATGGGAAGAAACTACCTCACAAAGCTGCAATAGTTGTAACTGTAAATTAAAGTTAGTAATGGTGGTTCAATTACTTGGCAGTCAAATTGTTTGCTCTTCGTTTGCTCGGGGTGTTTTTGTTAGCGCTGCGTTGATAACATACGATTGTGAACGTAATATATATATGGTATGGAAGAAATCCTTGTAGTTGCTATGACATTATTGACCCTGTAATTTGTATTAACGACTAGTCATTTGGTGGTATTCAATACAACGCTTTCAAGATCCCCTTATCGATTTTAATTTATTTCTGCAAACACTTACCGATCTTCCCTGATTTTGTCACTCCAGGTAAATCTTTAGCCCTTCTTATTCCCAAAGTTAATTTACCTTCTGAAGGATTGTGGCACAGAGAAACCAGAAGTTCGCCCAGAAAACTCTGGTCGGATGTTTCCGAGTCACTCTAAGATTAAAGGAAAAGCACAAAATTGTTTCACGAATCAGGATGAAGATATCAGAGTTAAAATGAGAACAATCCACATATTCTTGTAATTGATGAAGTATTTTGTGATCAACATCAAAACATTTCAGACCTCAGTTGTTTAGTTTTTTCGTTCTGTCGTTCGAGCCTAGTTCACTCGTTTGCTAACTCGTTCGTTCGTTAACTCGCTCCAGTCGTTTGTTCGTTACGTTCGTTGGATTTGCTGACTTGCTTTTTACTTTCAATTGCTCTTTTTTACTTCATTCTAGCTGGTCTCACATACATTTATCAAAGTCTTCCGTGAGACAGGGTAGACTAGATGTTGATATATAAATGGCTGTAACACTAAACCGATGAGGGGAGCTCCTTACTTAATCGCTTGGGAAAACAGATTAGGCAACTGATCGAGATATGCGGTATAAATAAAAATACCTTTAAAGGGATATCGAGTATAAATAAAGATAACCTTTACTGTTCCAGGGGGGTTTCGGAAATTGCTCCCTTGAGTGTTTCCAATTGTTTCAAGTCAAAAAATAGACATACATTTTGGTTATATTGTTCTAATAGGTAATTTATGCAAACAATGGTCGCTCAAAGGAGTGAGCGACCGGATCCTAAAGGTTAACCTGTACCTTTATTTTTTTATAATATGTAGGTTGTCCTTCAGCAGCGTAGATATCGGAATAAGAGGACTAAGTTCGAACAAAGCCAAATCACTGCTGTAGAAAAGCTTCTGGCTGCCCCAATCGGTAATCGAACCCAAGGTCTCTGGGTAAACGTACCAGCGCTGTAGACCGCTGAGGTATTGGAACACCCGGCCGGAACAGTCACAAATAGCCATTATATCCAACTCACGATTATCAACAATGATCTGGTGTCCCAACAGCTCAGTGGCCTACAGCGCTGGTACATTTATCCAGATACCTTGAGTTCGATTCCCGGTTGGGGCATTCGAAGAAACCTTTCTGCAGTGGTGATTTGGCTTCATTCGAACTTAGTCCTCTTGTTTTAACTTTTCTACTCTTACCTTACTCCCCTACATATTGATAGTTTGCAACCAGTCCCATGAGATGTAAAAGATAAAGATGCGCCGGCCATGTTGGTGCCATATACAATAGCAGTTAAAGAGATTCTTTTGTTAAAGCTCCACCAACATGGCCGCCATGATGTCTCGTACAAATGAGCAAACAGCGGACCCAGGGAGAACGTACATGCGCCATTAACCAGATAAAGTATATGCACTTCTATAAACGATCAAACTCTGGGAGCACTGGGAGCACTGACACCATACTGATGGTGTTTACGATAACGACCTGGGCCCGGTTGTATAAAACTCTTAATCACAATTAAGTCAGCTGTCGAGTGACTAAAATGTAGTTAAAATCTTGCACTCTGATCCTGATTGGCTAAAACTAAGCACTAATCATGATTGAAGTTAATCACATTTTTATACAACCGGCCCCCTATGGCTTTTCTACTTGGTTGATATCTTTCGTAACACTGAAGTAAATCGCAGACGTTTTGAGGAAAGATACATTATAATAAATAAAATGTGCTGAGAGTTGCTATTTTACCCTAGCGGTCTATTTCAAGGAACGGGCCAATGTACCAAATTTGGTTGGTGCATGCACCAATAAATGACCAGTTTGACAGCGAAGATCATCAAGGAATCTTGAATTATTGATTCCAGGAACTTGCGGCTTATCTGTGGGGGAATAAGATGATATAACTTAACATGCATGAGACTGAGTTTCATTGTTTGTCTTTAGTATATTATGAACGACATTCTTTAAAGAGGATCCTTATGACATGGAGAAACTTTGCATTCAGTCTCAACAACACATGTCAAGTAGAGAAGCCTACTTTTATACATACCAGATCGTCAGTTGCCATGGGGCTCAAGCTGAGACATTTGCTTGTAATTCTGTGCGGCTGCAAATCGGCTAAAGAGACGTGCAATTGTCCAATTGCCTTTTGCTCAACATTATTCATAACCGAGAAATGGAGTGAACATTCTCGAATTTTGGTGTGAGTAAAACCAGAAACCAAGAAGGTCTCGTTAAATAGCGGATCAGTCGAATTGAATACAAATTTTGTTTCTCTTCTCCAGTTCATCTCATCTGGCTTCAAAGTAGCAATGACGTAGCTCTCCAAAGTTTCATCTCCAGGAAGGTGCAACGCCTGAATCACATTCACGTGAAGTTGACGATTTCTTTCGTCGTAATAATAAGAGAACTCGAGTTTCCCGGAAACTTCTGACGATGTAGACAGTGTTTGGCTTCGCTTTTGTCGAGGCAAAGGCGACGGTGGTTCGCTGTGTACTCGAAGATGCTTACCACCAAAAGAAGCACTTGGAGTAGAAGGAAGGCTTAGGTGGGGTCCCGTAACTTGGCGACGGCGTATTTTAAGGGCAGGTGAACCAACTGGAGTATTGAGGTACTCCAAGGAAATTGAATTGGGAGCGTTGATGTCACTCCGATGACCAAAAAATTTTGACATGTCTGGCCCGTATGCGGAATAGTCCAAGTGTTCAGCTGAGATGCTCTTAGGACTCAAAACTGATGTTTGAACTTTATGTGGCGTCGTGCTGGGAATGAACTGGGGTATTTCTCCTTGGACAATGACTCCAGGGGGGTATCGAAGGTCACCTTTTCGTGCATTTTTGCTTCTAATCGCTCGAATGAATACAACTAGTAATACTACAAGCACAGCACATATGGAACCAAGAACGCCAGAGACGATTAATACTAGAAAAGAGAACATGTTTACATAACTATGAAGGGCATAGTGACGAGAGTGAGAGAGTAAGACTTAACCACAGAATTAGTAGACGATGAATGCGTGCTTGGTCACGTGATAGCGGGCAAATTGAACCATTTTCTTGCTCTTACAAATCCTGCACATTGGATTTACGGCTCTGGTGGCCGACTGTCAAAAAGTGGCTCGACAATAAGGTTCAGCTGTTGAATTATTTTCCTGTGAGGCACCAAGAATGCCACGTTTAGATCTACTAACTTTCTTTCTTTCAGACATTGCAGTATTATGAAAAAAATAAACAAGTTGTGAGCAAAGTCCGAAAGAACTATGCTTGTTTTTTTATAAGATAGTCCTGGTGACAGTTCCTGTTGAATAAAATGGCGGATTTCTAGGGGCAAAACATTTGAAAATGGCGGCCCCCATAGCTGACCACTCCGGATTACTGGCAAGAGACAGGAGCCCGCATTCTATGTCCAATAATTCAATGGACTTAGCATTCTTGTATTTTAAGCCAACATCCAACTTCAAATACCCAAACTCATACACACGGACATGAATATCCCCACTCACATGCTTATATACCTACTCATATACATACCGGTATATATACGTACATATACACGAAATTCTTCCACGTGTACAAACACGTACATGTATACGAGCATATGCAGGTACAGGAACACGTAAATGTGCAAGGCCACGTAAAAGATGTACACAAACACACAATGACATACATACTCATCCACGACTATATACATGAACAGGTACAAGTACATATACATGCTGAACTAATTCAGTGAGAACGCTCTAAATTATCAATTATCAATAATTATTAAATTAATAATAAAATCGTGCGTATATGGTATTTTAATTAAACCAATGATTTTGAAAAACGGAACAGTTTTTATCGGTAATCGAGGAGCAACTGGGTGAAGAAAGCCGGATACAATGTCTGATGATCACCCAGACTTACCTGTAACACGAGGTGCTTCTGGTGAATACAAAGATTAACATATGATAGTCAAAAATTTTATTCAAATATAAGTATTCTTGACATGTCAGACTTGATCAGTGAAAGTTATAGTAGCCGCCTTTATTCAATGAAATGTAGGATGCCCTTACACAACGAAAAGGATCGGACTACTCCAAGTGTTGACTCAATCCCACGGGTCTAATTAGTTGTTCACACTTTCTTAATGAGTAAGTCATCCTTACTAAAACCTGAAACCATGGCATTTATAATAAATAATCTTTCCAAGGGTAGATTGATTTTAAAAAATACATAAAGAACTAGACTGTCTTGTAGTTACTGGAATGCTGTTCCTGGCTAACTAAGCTTCAAAAAATTTGATTTTTTGTTTAAAGGACTATTATGATTTAACTGATGGCCACGTGCTTTCCACGTTGATATTCCGCTGCTGTTTCATCTATGTCATGAATAGGACAAAAGCCAACGCTTCTTTCATATGTTTTCTTCACAATTTACGAAAAGTGAAATATCAAGGTTGACGGAAATCAACAGTTAATCCTAATTTTAATTCAAACTGTGATTCTTAACCCAACCTTAACGACTGTTCTGTATTCCAGTAATAAAGTTAATTTTAATCTAAGTTCTGGAATCTAATTATCAATGTGATGTCATTTTGGAAGTCTAAAAGTAAATTCCCCTTAAAAAATCTAGAATTTTTTCTTTTCTTTCGGAAATTAGTACAGAGATTTAAAATTAGAGCGTTTCCCAGGAAGTTGTTGGAGGTACCGCTGGTCATAAAAAGTAAATCGCAGTTTCACACCTTTCCGTGGTAAATTGTTTCCAAAATACGTATACAGCCCTCATACATGCAATCACATGTACACACTGTACGCCTCTGGTCTTTACTCTATCTTCTGGAACAGGAAAAGGCACTCACGTTTCAATTCAAACTAAAATCAAATATATACTGAAGTATATGTAACACTATGTACCTATTACAAAACTCGAAGTGAGTCTAATTTACTAAAATTATAACACTTGAATTATTGAAATGCTGATCTAACCAGCCACGCTTAGTCGCGTCTTAAAAATCGTTAGAGTGAATAAAACGCAACGAAACGTTGTCCTTAGACTGCTTTACTTCGTGTTGTGCTGTGAACTTATGTTTACTTTACAACAACAATTCCTGCCTGTTTCTTCCCTCGCAACAATCCTAATGAGTACAAAAAACCATACACAGATAACATTTACGTCTGTTTAATAGCAATAAAACTGTTGTTTGGAGTAATGAGACCAAATGCCATGCACAAAAACATTAATAGCACTTAGAAGTGTCACTCCTTCATGTCAGTAGACTGACAATTTGAATCGAAAATTTTCTGTAATTTACATACGAGGATCCGAACTCAAAAATGCTTCCGCTCTACTCTAGCTACATAAGAGAAGATAGATTCCCTAAACTTAGCAATCAATTCGGTGAAGATTTTTTGAGTTAGAGATGATTCTATTAACTATTACGCAAAGCCGCCAATGTCATATGCTCCTGTGTGCGTCGTTTTTCGTAGTCGCGCTTATTATCTTGCCTGGCCATGGGCGCATATCGTTAACTCAACAAAGACCATAAGTGGAGTAAGCTATCCAGGTCCTGTAACAATTCTCACCTTTGGTTTTCGATACCATTCCTGAATGACGTATTCTGCTAATAAAATCTCCTCCGAACTAAAATATTCCCTGGTAATCGTCATTTAACAGTGTAGTCACGGTAAAGTGGGAACCACGCGTGTTATCGATAAGATCTAACTTTTCTGGTTTGTTCATGCTTTTGCATGTCATGATACCTACGGCGTTTGTGTGTCTCAACTGTGTAGGCGGTACATATGAGGCGGAAGCCCGGTCCTCTTGAACAAATTAACGTCTTGATAATGTAAATAACCTGAATGTCATCGCCAATGGATCATTTCACAAACGTGAAAAGAATGATAGCAAATAGGATTTAGCTGGGGGAAAGAATAAACCTTTAGGTACTGTCACCGAAGCCCATCTAACCCAAGCACTACTGATGATGTCAACGAGTTGACTTTCGATATTTTCTTGTTGTCTTACAAACGATCAACTGTTCATGACAAGAGAACCTTGAAGAAAATCGCTATCTGATGCTGATCACCTTCCTAATTCACAATACACTTTTAAAGAAATAACCCAACCTGTAGTAAATCTCTGTTTCGTATTCAATTCAAATTTCCCGTTTACTTTAAAATTAAGTGAAAATTCCTGTTTGGTCTAATATCCAACGTCATAACTTGATATATATGAGGTTTCTAATCCACCAAAGCTCAAGGAAGAATTCGCTAACAGTAATTCTTGTCACAACCCATTCTCTCTTCAACTCTTGAATGAAATCCAAACTTAAACAGTCACTAAACAGTTGACACAATATTATCCGTGACTACTGTTAAACAAGTTTCGACTACCCTTCATTAAAATCACTATTTCCGCTTATTCAGTCCAGCCATTCAACTACTTTAAAACAACTGTCGACAGGCCCGACTGTTGAAACTGTCAAAAAAGTTGTAATGAACAAAACAACACGATCGCGAGCTTATCCAGAATCGTGCGCATTATACTTGACTTTCTTAGATAAGCTGCCACGTTGTTGACCCCTTAATGGTTGAGCGAGTTTGAATAAAATCATGGCAAGTTGTGTAACCCTTTCAAATTGGCAACTCTATGATTCAACAGCAGTACATCACGAGTATTTTATTGCGTGAGTGGTTTCACCCACTATTTCTGCATCAAACGTCACTAGATTGTCTTAACTTACATCATGTGCTAAGAGAAACTCGAACCCGATTAATGTATTTAGAGGTTATTTGTATACTTTGACATTCATTTCCCCTCTTTGACAGCTGCTCTCAGACCGTTAATTGTTTTCAAAATAACACGCATCGCTTAGCATATTTCCCCTGTGTTCCAGCATATGCATGGGACCTTTAGTAACATGTCTGTTATTTCTAGTTTCCATTTATTTTTATTTATTTGTATTTTTGTTAGAAGAGACATTGCTGATCCACAGTGTACTGTACGGTTATGGTTAGGGGTAATTTCATGTGATTGTAACTGTAAAATGAACACCAAAAAAGCCATGAATGATTACCATATACTCTGTCAAGAATGTAGCTCAGCTGGTTGTGGTAACTATTTACAAATGTAATAGTAACCGCCATTACCATTCAGTGTTGCTAATTCATAGCAGTGTAATATTAAAGTAAATGGTTTGAACCTGGGAGAATCATGATATGTTTGTCGTCTAGGTTAATGTAGTCTTGAGAAAAGACTGACGTTTCTACAGCCTTAGCGGCTTTCATCTTCAGAGTATCTCCTTTTGACTCTGAAGATGAAAGCCGCAAAGGCTGTCGAAACGTCAGCCATTTCTACCGACAGTTTTTCTCAAGACTAAACTAACCTGGACGATCAATTTCCACAAACATGTCAGTGTAATACTACTTATTAAAACACATTCGCAATCTAGTGTAAATAATGCATTTTGATTGGCTAGTTAATATCCACATGTTAGTGTTAGAGAAATATTGAGTACGGGTCAGGAACGCAATGAGACCAAATTTTTCACCCTAAAGCAATGTTTATGCCCGTAGTTTGTCGTAATAAATTTGAAAACTTAACATAGTTTAGTTTTTATAGCTACAAATAATTCCTCTCAATGTGTATCACTCTAAAATTAATTCGGGCTTCGCCCTCATCAACTATTACCTCCTAGAAATTGAGAGCGAATAATCTAATTATTAAGTAATATTTCAAAGCCGAGAATGACGACTGGACAAGTTTTCTTGTCCGAGCCCGAAGACTAGAACTATGCGCGAGGTGAAAAAAAGCCCGTCCAGCCCCAATCCAAGGCTTTCAGAAGACTTCAAAAAACTCCTTTAATTATGCATTTGTATTGTACTCAAAAGCCAATTGAAATGTGGTTCCAATGTCCTAGGACTTGAACACTGGAAAAGATTTCCAATCTTGTTACGTGTTGGGAATCAGGCCATCTGTTTGGCCGCTCTCCTCATGAATAATTGATGAGTTTGGAGTAACATATCATACACGAGAAGGAGTGTATAACGTATCGTTAGAGAGAGAGAGAGAGAGAACGTAAACAAAGTGATGTTTTGAGTCGGAGTTTGGGTCCTCAAAATTTGCCTTGGCTTACAGAAATAGCTGATACTGTTACGAGTCGCGTGACCAAGAAGGTAATTTTTTTTCAATTCATTAAGAGAATTTCTTAGGAAAACGCGTTCTGTACTCAAATCATAAGATATCGGTAAAGAGAAAGTAAAGTGTTGTTCATTCCAAGTTTTAGAAGAAATGATGAAGTGTTAGTAGGGTAAAAGTACTTCTTGTTCTTGGCGGCCATATTTGATGACAAGTTTAGCGCACTCGTTATGGCGAGCAAAAAAAATCGTATTTCCACCTTGCTGAACACTTCTTTCTCCGTTAAAAATTTTCTGTAAGCAACATTATAATGTCTCTTTACCAGTTTAGTGTGGTTTGGTTGCAAAATCTGTATTCCTTTAATACGGTAGTCGTTGGGTTAAATATGCGTAGGCAACCGAGTCACCTGGTCTACTCTCAAGTATTGTCTTTTCACCCTCTTAAAGGTGTTTGAAAGTATTCCGTTGCCATGTTATAGTTGCTACAGGCACCTTCACATGATGAACAAAAGTTTGCAAACATGAGTTGGCAAACTCCAAAAAGTTTCAAACTCGTGCTATCACGGTGACACAAGAAACGTCCGCCTACACAAAGATGTCAACATGTCTGCAAACTGCTGTTACGAGGCTCACGCAAGCAAACTTGAGTTTGCCAACTCGCGTTGGCAAATTGTTGTTTATCTTGTGAAAACACACTAACCCTTTACCAGGAAGGTCTTCAGGAGGTCTCCCTTTTACGAGTAAAATCGTCTGGCATTAGCCAGAGTAAAATTAATAAGTTGCCCAATGGCAACAGTGCCCGGTAAAGGGTTAAGGACTGTTCATTGTAGCAGCTAACTTATTTTCGGTCGGGAAAACAGATTTAAAGATTGATCAAGATATTGCGTATTGAATATGTAGTCAAAGTTTCTTCGCTTAGTGACGTAATGTAGTGACGTCACACCAACGTCATCGAAAAACTGAAAAAACCTGAAATATTCTATTATTTTTTCCATTACTATTTTTCTGTGTTTTTTGAATTTGTTTGAACTGGAGATGCTACTTAGTAATAGTCCTTTTATTAGAATCATAAAAGGACTCGAGGGGGAATAAGACCAGTGCCACAAAATCTGCTTCCAAATGGCGGTTTTATGGTGGATGAAGATACTCATACGATATTGATCTTATCCTCTTAATCTTATCCTCTCAATCTGTATGCATTTTCTGAGCTCATAATTCTGTAACTTTTTAGCTAAAGCGGCGTCTTTGTTTTTTCTATAATTCATGAGGAAAATGCTATCTAAAATCATGAAATGTTTGTGGAAGTTGATCGTCCAGGTTAGTGTAGTCTTGAGAAAGACTGTTGGTGGAAGTGACTGACGTTTAGACAGCCTTAGCAGCTTTCATCTTCAGAGTCAAAAGGAGTAAAGAGAGAGTCAAAAAATCATAAAAGCTAGAACTAAACATTATTTTGAAATGAAAAAATAACCTTTTTTACTGGTGTTTTATCCTGTGGATTAATATTCATTTTGATATTACGGACCATGGCTAGCAACTGCAATTGGTAGCTTGAATGTGACAGGAATTCAGAATCGGAAGCTATGTTGAGTTTTTCAATAGAGGAGTTCAACGCTAGCAGTAAATCATAGGTAATCAGGAGAAATAACAAAAGAAAACACGATCCATAACCGCCACGGGTCAGGTACTTCTTTTGAATATTGTCCTGATTACCCAAGATTCTCATCAAGGGCAAACTGCTCTATTGCGGGCCCTTTTTTAATCCTCACCATTAAAAATCTGAGGCCCCGAATAGATTATCCGGTGGATAAATCGCAGCGAGTTACAGTACATTGAACAACCACATTTACATTTAATTCACTGAAAAGGGAGGTACCCATTTCACAGCTCTATTCGGCCGATATAATTTAAGTTAGATAACCAAAAGGTTTGGGAAACTGCAGGAACTTAAGAATGGCTAAACTGACGTTTCGGGCGAAGGACCTTCGTCTGAGTGAAACGTCAGTTTAACCATTCTTAAGTTCGGGCAGTTTCCCAAACCTTTCAATGCTGCCGACGCAGCGCCCTACTTTTAAGTAATACTTAAAATATGAGCGGCCGATCTTTATGGGCATTTACAATGGTGAGCCGTTGTAAATGCCCATAAACATCGGACGCGAATATTTTAACTTACTTATCAAATGAACTAAAGAATGGACCTTATTAGTGTTCTTAACTTTGATAGCGAATACTAATAAGGCTAATTAGTATTCTTAACTTTGATAAAGATCACTCATGTCCAACTGTTGATCTTTATTGAGATTTACAAAGGTATACACGTGACTTGAATGCTCCGTTTTGATTGCTTGTTGCTCTTATTAATTATTCATCAATTTGATAATATTAGTTATGCTCAAAGCATAGATAGCCCTGGTCACTCACTGTGACTAATCTATCAAATGGCCAAGGTTTGAATAATCCGACCTCATACCTGTCGTCGTTTTTTTCCAGTTAAAAATAAGATTATTAGCTCGAATTTTTTATGACGTGATAGCCGACGAAAGCGAAGCTATTGAATCAACTATTATCTTATAGAAATTGAGGGCGAATATTGGTTAATCTAACTGTTTTAGTGGAAATTTATTCTTTCTCGTTGGCCTCTCAAATTAGTACCGAAAAACTAGGTAGAAGTGCTGTTTTGGGCCGAAATACTTGGCCTTGTCGTTTTACTCGCCACTGCTTGATATCGATCGAGCATTAGATATCGAGGAAAGTAGCCAATCAGATTATAGCATTTCGATGACTACTGGTAAGTTTTTACTAAACTGTGTTATAAAACTAAAATACTGTGCAGACAGTGTTGAACGCTGTATAAAAAGCCAAAATGTTGAGGAATGGCTCTTATAAACTTATAAACTTAGGTTCTTCGGCTTTGTTAGAAACGTCCCTCCGACGAAATTTAAGGGCTTTCGCTCAAAATGTCTGCAGTGTCCTTTCTAATACCTCGAGGAATTCGAGATCGAACCAAAATTTACATAGTTGCAAGTGTTTACAAGGTGCTGAACTGGGAATCGTATCAATTTGGCATGGGGTTCCGCTTGTTTACACGGCACTGGGTATGCAGATCCGAGGAAATTTTGGTACATTTCCGAATTCTTCCGGAACCGTATAAATGTGATCTAAATCTCTACAGTTGCTTAATCTTTCTGCTTTTTACGTATTCTTATTTCACCTCGGCTTAATGCCTTTCGGGAACAGCTTAGCCGCTTGAGTGGATAAAAGATTTGTTTTTACAATTTTATCGAAGTTGAGAGGCAGTCTTGTTTCTTCTTTGACTTTTTTAACAGGGCATTTAAATTTCTAAAGTAAGCAAGTCGTAGCAAATCCGTGTTTATAAACTGCTTGACCAATGCTACACAAATAATCCACTTCGTCAAATACTTACTAAAACTTTGGCGAATTGTACGGAAAAATCGTGCTCCCAATCACAAACGTCCAAGTAGATAAAGAACATATCCTCTAACAATACAATTGTACGTACCTTGGGTGATTCTAAGTATTCGCTAATGCTATATATAACGATTTCAAACAGAATCTTCCATGTTCAGACGACTGAAGTTCTGGATTTTATACTGAATCGATTCTCAGAATATTCTACAATATTTTTACACTTATGAAACATTTGTGAGTATTCATCATGCTCAGGTTCGTTGTCCACAAATGAAAGGTGACAAATAGTATTTAGCAATAGAGAGAGCGAACAATGAAAACAATCGGAATATCTTGAGTTTAGCCGTGATTGAACTCAGTGACTTGACATACGCCGCTTACCTGGCTCCATCCTGTGCTGTAACTTCTAATTTATCAAATCACGTTTCTGGGCATTGACATCGCCTGCGGAGATAGAACAACCATAAGATGAATATTACCAACGGGAGTATGAGTGTATTACCAAAGAGACTCCAAGCAACACAAACTCCGTGAGTCATTTAGTTTTATTTTAGCAACCAGGTCAACGTATATGCATACAAACTAGAGAGTGTGGGTTGAATAGAATTAATTCGAACTTATTCAAGCGTTACATGCTTGGCTAACGTCAAACGCTTTGTTAGTTTGACTGCGTAACTTCCCCTAATCCATGTACCAACATTCGAAGCATGCAGCCGGCGAAACTGAAGTTTATGACAGATAAGTTGCGCATTTGGTTTATATTGTTGGTGTAAACCAATTTGTTAGTAAATGAAAGAAAAGGTATATCTACATTTAGATTTAGCTCAAGATACCCAGCGCGAAATATTGGACCTCTTGAGTAAGATACTAGTCATTGACACTTAGCTGAAAAAATGTTATAAGTGCAGTAGCGAATATCACCCCGGTCATACTTGTCGAAAATTTAACTTTTTTTGAAATCAACGTTTGTATATGACAGGCGTCTGCATTCTTCTACGCCAGTTTGGGTGACCAGACGTGAGTTTTGATGCCAACATATAGGAATGGAAAACGTCAGTGTGGAGAGTTTTACCTTGGCTGTAAGCCTGTTCCGAAAATTGTGTACTTTAGGCTCTCTAAGACTGAATCTGAGCCATTTTAAAATGTATTCTTTCACATTATATTTTTGCACTAAGGTTATTAGTCCTGAAAATTTAGCGCCCGCTGACGCAACCATCCCCACGGCCTTGCCGTTGTTGGAAATGTTACGGACATCAACTGTTCAAAAACAGAAAATTCTATAAAATATCTGTAAAGATCTCTTTATTACGTAATGTAACGATAATAGTTTATTTCCTGTGCCGGATGTATGCCGTTTCTATCACACGTATATATTAATTTCTGAAATTATGAAGAGGATTATTTCACTGGGAACTGAATTCTGCCGGGGAGTAAGCGTCAGTTTAACAGTCTCAACTTCAGAGTTAGATTTACTAATAGATTCGACACTTCATATGTAGAACTATACTCCCCTGCTTTTATAATTAGTAAAACAGACGAAATCAAGTGAAGTTTAATTTTGTTTATAATTTGATATTCCAGTTAGTGTCAGTCGGATTTGAAAATTGCTTTAACGTGGTGGAGCGAAAGAGTTGGTTAAGCCAAAACCATGAAAAATTAGGTAAAGGATTCTGCATTCATCTTGCATATCTTATGACATGCTCAGTCCACCACAGAGGAGAATTTTCAACAGAATAAGAGCCGATGAGACGTTTTGTCAGGCCGGCAGCAAGATACCCATTTGGGCCATCTGCTGACTGACTAGGTCACTCATGTAATAAGGTCGTGTTTTAGTTTTCTCACGTTCACCAACCCTCGAACTTAAAGCTAGATTTCTATCCAAGTGAATATGCTGGCGCGATCAAAATCGACTTGATCGAACTCCCTCTTAAGCAAATTGCATCATAATTTTATGATGATATATTGGTACGCGAAAGTCTACCAGTCGGAGTTCCTTGACTATCCAGGCGGACGAAATTAACGCTGATTTTGGTCAAGTCGACTTAGATCGCGCGAACAAATTTTCTTGGATGTCAATTATATCAAGCTTAAGAGTTAAGTAGTTATTAAACCTCAGTAGGCTTTTTATCGAACGAATTACACTTTATTCGATACAATTAACGAATGTCCTAAAATTTATTTATTTCAATTCACCTTGTAATTGAAGAATCAGTCCAATCTCTGGACGTTGTCGAATAAAATACAGTTATAAACGACAATAACGGCTTCTTTATAAAGGAAATGCTTCTCAAATCTCCGTTACGTCAAAAAACTCAAAGCTCAAAAATTTTTACTGGGCTTACCTCAAGTTGGGTTGCCGGAGCACTTGCCTTCCTCTCGGCCGTACTGAATAGAATACATAAACTTTTTCTTTTTCAATTTGGGTTTTTTCCTTAAAAGTTTATTCTGAAAAGGGCACTTCCTCGCTAAATTACAGGGGAGGGCAAATACATCCCTCCCCCCATATCAACTTTCTTTGGATTATACTGAGTCACTGTACCATCCCAGCTTCCTGAATGAGCTTCGGATTATCAGAATATTAAAGTTAATCTACTTTCGTCTAGTTAAAATACTGGGGCTCGTGCATTTATTTTGAAATTATTTTAAACTCAAAATGCAAGACGCCACATCAAGCTACCTACAAACTCAAGCGTAAACTTATTTGGCCGTGTGACCTTCTCTTCACGGTCAATCCACTTGAATTCCAGCTAGCGTTTCTGAATAACAACAGATATTCTAATAAAGAGACGTCCTTTTGGTAACGTCATGATTTAATTAAAATTTTTGTGGAACGTTCGCCCTGTATACTCATGCAGGATGTCTGGAGAGCAAGACGAAAGATGTAAAATGTTTACAAGATGCTTGTGTACATCTGTTATCCTGTATGAACTTAGATGTTAGCGCAAGAACTTCTGTCTCTTTATTATTGAAATATCGTCATGCCAAGCTACAAAACTCTTAAAAGATATTCTAGTTGATCAAGTGTTTTTAAATTGCATACTATACTGTTTGAACGTATAAATTAGTGGTCGATCTAGTTATTCCAAACCAATCCAAGAAATAAAAAATTTAGACCACCAATGCGCGTTCGTCAAGCTCGTAACCTCAGAAAAACGATTTCTAAGCTCTGTACGGCAATTAAACCTGCGCAACCTTCTGATGACCGATGAGACGCTCTAACCATTGAACTACCAAGACTCAGATGGTGAGCTAAGGTGCAGGTTCGTCATATGTACTGCCTAAGGCAAGCGGAAGTCACGATATGATAATAATGATGGAAATACTAAATGCTGAACACTAATCTGGTCCATGTAGAGGCCCAATGGTTAGAGCGTCTCACGGGACATCAGAAGGTTGCGGGTTCGAGTCCCCCCCCCCAAGGGCTCAGAAATCGTTTTTCTGAGATTACGAGCTTGACGATCGTTCGTTGGTGGTCTGATATATACCAAGCTCCCACTTGAACCAAATTGGTGTTCAGAATTTAGTACAAAAAATTTACTTGGCTCAGCCTGAATGCATGATTTTGAATGAGGTACTGCAAATATTGGTACAAGTTTTAATGGGTATCTCAGTATAGACGTTAACGGTCGACGTTAAACAGGGTCGAACAGACAAACTTGTTTTGCTTTACGTTTCTGTAGCTATTTTTTCAGAAATAGTTGTACCTAAACACGCGAAACCTTAATATTAAGAAAATACACATGTTTGTCGGCCTGAAAATATAATTATTTATTAAAATGGTGTTTTCCAAAGTGATATACATACCTGATCAAAAGAAGTACAATGGGCTCCGACTAAACACAATTTTATTAGAATGAGCTGTCGAATTCCCGCCTGCAGCCTTTGACAGGTTAAAGATTGACGGAAAATAATCCACTATATATACAAGAGTAAGCTATAATTAGATATAATATGACAAAGGATGCCTTTGCGTGAGACTGCAAATTCAGTATGTTGTAAAGGGCACTTGTGTTGTACTGAAGTATGCAGATTTCAGCTATTTATTCAGAGAATAGCGTGTTGCCTCGAAAGTGGCTTAGAGTTATTGTCAGCTTTGTCTGTTGATGCAGTATGTCAAGATACCGAAGTATTATGGTTATTGTAATTGTCTTTGTCAAATACTGTACCATTTCAAAAGGTCCGTGGTCGTTTTTTCCAAGCATGGTTAGCAATGTTGGAACTCTTGGCGTTATTTTTGACTTTTCTAAGATTTCTTTTTCCCTTGTGGTAAACCCACTTCCCGTTTCACAGGTGTAACTGCATTTGCAATCTTTACTCGCATCCTAAAAATAACATTAGCCTGTTCTTGGCTGGGATGCCTGAATTTATTTCAGAATCATCCTCAAGGTAATATGAAGTGATAAGTTCACAATTATCCTACACTCCTTAAGTCTACTGGAAAAGTTGAATGTATTTGGCTGATCGAAATTCGTTTTCTAATAATAGGAATTTGTTATAGAGGCTGATACCATACACAATGCTCTTGATATCGGCTTAGTCAGAGAGATTGATCTAACAGTATAGAAATTCTGCTGAGCCCGCTAACGTAATTCAACTCTCGGATCTTTTCTTCCTTGTTGTTTGGTAGGTCTTGCGCTCTATGTGATAATCCTTTAATGCAATGAAATTTTCCTCTTTTCTCCTGCTGTTTGTTTTTGCTTTGTTCTCTATTTTATTCTTTTGTTATTGTTGTTCGACATATCGGACACTGGGCATTAAAGGGATAGGGTTCCTGCTATCTTCGTATGCCGAACGACAAACAGCTGGTGAAAGATAAAATTCTTATTGAACAGGTTTTAACAACGAATGTAAAACTTCTTTTTCAATGGGATATGTTTCACTTTAATCTAAAACGTAAGATTAGAATCACGAGACGCGACTTTAATAAGAGAACCAAAAAGTGAAAAGTGGCCGAAGAAAGTCTATTAACGAAAACAACTCTGCAGTTTCGGATCCCGGAGCTGTTCGACAAGAATCTTAACTACCCTTGTTGTTTTACCGTTTACGTTTGCCCCGCTCTTGGATAACCTTCATGCAAAGTTTGGTTATTGTGGTACTTAATGTACTTCTCATAGTACATCCGCGAATCTGTTTGTAGCCTAAATCTTCCAAAATAAAAAAAAAAATCGGATAAAATAAAATTCAGAAGATAAATAAGATCATCAATGTCAACTTTGGTTCTGTTGTGTAATGTCTGATCATTTTTTAATTTTTGGCGGATATATGCACAAGCATTGTCGACAGCTGGTATAGCAATGAAACCCAAGACAGGAAGAAGGAAAGCATAGTTTCATCTTTTTGAATGGTGGCACTGAAATATCTTCAAGTTAGTCTGTTTAATATCTCTCAGGGCTTTACGCTATTCTTCTAGAAAAATAACAGAACGCCCACTCCATCACACCACAATTTCCCGCACATCACGCAGAACGCCCACTCGTACGGAAGCGTATCCAATTACCACACACGCACTATCACATCTAAATTATAACATAGTATAGGTAGCTGAGATTTGAAACTATAGTTGAATTGTGCCATTAAAAACTGTTCTAAAAGCTATATTGCTGGCGAGAAGAAGTGAGAAGCCATCAAACGACGAGCTATTTCAAAACTCGCCCCCGTTCCCCTTTTTGATGTCTTCGCGAAATTATGTAATATTCAGAATTGTTTAAAATCACATATGGTTGGTATGTAATATAACTATTTGAAACCAGACACTTCAAGAAACAGTCAAGTAGCACAAAAAAATTAAGAGGAGCCATGGGGGAAAATAGAAACATATTATTACGGATAAATTTACTACCTTGTCACAAATCACCATATTTCAAAAAAGTCTGGAAAGACCAGAAAAGAACAAACGGTTGTAGCGTTTTGCTGATCATTTTCCTACCCCCATGCGGGAACACTTTTCCTGCTACTGGTCACTTCCAAATCTCAAAAACCAACACTAACATGATGTCTTTCTCTTGGGAAGTTTAGGTCATTTATCACTTTAGTTTGGATGACAAATTCTGTTAAAAGAATACACTACTCCACTTCAAAAACATCTGGTTGTCAAATATTCCGACGTAAGGTCTTATATGTTCCACCTTAACCGCAAATCTTCAGTTATTTCGATATACATACCTTACGAGTGTTCGCATTTTTATTTGTTTACAGATTGAACATGCTTCCTCCACCCCTAATGTAGTCTTGTTTTACCAATCACCAAGTGTTCTTCAATGAGTTTTCAAAAGGAGACAATCCGATACCTTTTACTCCGAGATAGTTCGTAGTTTTCGTTGCAAAATTTGAATCTGGTCGTCGACAGATTCACGATGAAATCCTGCTATAAACAGGAAACTCATGAATTCTTAGCGTTCTTCCTTTTCTCACGCTTCCCACGCCAAACCGAAAACAAAGAACTCTTAGCCCCCAAAATGTTTCTGTTTTGTTCCATAACAATTTAATCGACCAGCAATTAATTTTTATTTAGACGCAGAACTTTTTATACATCTATATGTTAGCCAGACGATTTATGCAGATCTACAATTTCAAGAATGTTAGTGTTGCATTTACAAGATTAAGTCTGTTTATCGTATACTTAGACATTCAAGAAACTTGTGTTTCAGAGGCAATAGTCATTTGGTTTCAGCAACGATGACCTCTGACATCGATTAATGCAGATAGGAGAGGTTTCCTTTCAAAATTTACACAAGCATGTTTCAATGGATGAAACAAAAGGTCATTTCAACAACATTTGTCTTTTCTATATCTATATGTAACCTTTAAGGAAGTCGAATATTCTATTTAAAATGCTAGATTTTGAAAGTCCTATATCGAAGATCTACGGTTTGTTTCCTTGAGAACTTTCCGCAAGAAACGTCGAGAGTACCTTCAGTGGGATATCTTACAATTATAAAACCAGGAAGCTGTATAAATACAGCTATGAATGAGTTTACAAACGCTATAATCGTGTTAATACGTGCGCAGCAAAATTCCTGGCACACCTTTCTTTATAACCAAACGATTCATTACCTATCTGTGAAGGGTTGTTTTCTCTTGCAACCTTTCCTGTTCATCGCTTTGTGAGTCAAAATCAGAAAGACTTACGCGACATTGTTTTTTGTTTTTTTATGATAGGAAAGAATTATGAGATAATGTCTGTGCGGCAATGCACTTTGACTCAGAAACCGACGCAACTCAAACCATTTTTTTCTGGTAAGGTATCTCTTGCTTACTCAAACGCAGCTACCGAAAGACGTACGCATAATTCGGCTGTGACGTAACGAGGAAAATGTCCCGAGGAAATAGAGTGAAAAATGCCGTCCTTCTCAATCAAAACGGAAACTCGCGGATTTCCGACGGTTTTTCGGACGGGATGTCCTTCTTCCGATCTGAGAAAACCCTCTCTGACTACAGGAGAAACACACTAACCGAAGTGTCGTCGAAAATACATAAGTATAGCTTAACAAGGGTTTACAACTCGTCTCCTTAACTCCTTCTAGTCCATATAGGTCCTCAGTGACCTACGGAGACTTACTTTACTCTGGCTAACACCATACATGTTTGCAGAGACACCACAGTATTTATTTAAATCACGCTGAGCTTTCGACTTGTTGACTCAAGCCGTCTTCAGAGCAATTGCCAGCCTAGTCGTTGGCTGGCCTCACATAAACAAAACCGCGCACGACAACTGACGTGACCATGGAAACTGTCACCATGCAAACTTTCAAGGAATTAAGCTCAAATTAGTCGCAAGCCAATGCAAGCCAACGCAAGTCACCGCAAGTTGGCTGTCAAACGAGGCCCAAGTCAAAACTTGCGGTGACTTGTGTTCTCGTTTCACTAGGGCTTTAGTTACTTGAATTCTATTCTCACATTTTATTCCAACCCCACTGTTTAAAAGAGATTCACTGAGAACTCAAGGCCCGTAATCGGTACATGACTTCTCTGTTAACATTCTAAGTAAAATATTCTAAATCTACCCATCCGTAATTTTTCACACTTAGCTTTGAAAATCGTAATGTATATTTGGGCCTTACATGCTCAGTCTTCTCTGACAAAAACATCTTACAGCTTCAGACAATGACGCATGCGCAAACGGTTGGTAAACGTTTCTAGGGGATGGTTCTAGGTTTCTACATTCAACGTATACCGTCCGAGCCTTGGTAGCTTCACGATGTGAAAGGAACGCTGACCTCAGCGATAAGCTACGTTTGAAGGGGCAAAAACCTAATAAACTTAAAGGAGTTTGAAAAGGGAAAGACATGCCCTTTGGAGTGATCAACCTATAGCTTCGCAAATAGTCCATGCTTTCGTGAAAAAACAGGCCTTTTCAAAATCTTATACTAATTAAGCCTCGGTACTGATTGGCTGCGCGTTTCCCATGTTTAAGTTATAAAGCTATTTAACAGAGAAGTAACAGCAAAGGGTTCTGGGGGCTCTGCCATCTTTAACATCCCCGAGCCACTCGAAAGTCTTACAATAATATAATCTTTGGGCACGTACGTATTAGATATTTCCACTGTTGCAGGTGTACAAGACAGGGCCGTAGCCCCCCGGTGCAGTTGGTCCAATTTCAACGGGACCAGTTTCTGGAGCGCCAAAAAATTTAGCCGTAATAAGATAGATTGAAAAAAATTGATTTTAAAGATGCAATTTGGCAATAATTGAAAATCACTTCCCATCGTCGTGTCACTCGTGTGCAATCATGAAATAAACTATAAATTTATGGTTTGTCACTGTTTATGATATAACTTTTTTCTTAAAACTGCCTTCGAAATGCAGAAAATGACGTTTCCGAGACTTAGAAAATCCAAAGTTTCCCGGGAGAGCATGCCCTCGGACCGCCCCACAGGTTTCTTGCACCTTCGGCGCTTGGAACCGCCAATATGCCAACCGGACCACTTCCAAGTTGGAGGTTACGGGCCTGCAAGCTGGCATATTAGGGAGTTAAATGACACATGACGCGAACCACAATGAAGACGTGGCCTTATGAAGAGACTTGTCTTTTAAGATAAAGGAAATTAATAATTAGTGCTGTCCTTTCGCACCACCGTACCTTGTTCCATACGAGATGTGATGAAAAGTTTTCCACATGTTCAGAACGGCGACAATAAAGACAAAAAGAGCTTTGACTTTATTTATTGCAAAACTTTAATCGTCCAACTAGACTTGCTTAGGAGTATTCAAAACAAAAAAAAGAAAATCCTTTGTTTTGTGGTTTGCTGCACAGCTGTATGATTCAAAGTACTTTGTTGCCTGGCGTCGGCGTTTCTGCTTGTTTTGAATTTGTAATAAACATTGAATCCCCAAAGCTTACTAAAGCTCTAATCAAGCCCTCCTCCACTGGACATGACATATATAATTACTTCACAGGATGTTGAAATACTGACTGATACACCAAAAGATCTTAATAATTTTATTGTGCTCATGCTCAGAATTTGATAAAATTAAGTTTATGCTGCAATTGTGCAAAGTATATTGTCTTTTATTTTGTTATCTTGTATTTTCCATTGAAGTGTACATGTTATGTTGTAGAGTTTGATCGATGTTCGACGTAGCAAAATTTCAAGAGTACTTGGTTTCCCGCAAGTTACTGCCTACGTTAATTTATTTTCACAGAGCATTTTACTTGTTAAAGGTAAGTCTAGTAGAAGTGTGTTCCTAGTGCACAATGGTCGGTACACGAACCTGTCACTGTGGATTGAACCAAAATAAGCGCCCGTGTACAACCACCAGTGATAAAACAAAACTAATTTAGGACTACGCATTATGTGTTTTGGGGAATAAGCTCCAGGTTAAATTCACGGTAAAATTCTCATAATGGTATTAATGAAATTGGCGCACATTGTAATTTCAAATTTAAATGTATGCTGTTGGTACACGATAGTTCGGATTATGAACACTTGGTTGATTACATGTTCGTTATATGTTCACGAATATACGCATATATATATATATATATACGTGCAGATGCATTTTATTCAAAACATCAATACATCGATACATACACTCGTGCATGAATGAGCGAATGCATCATGCATGCTGCCAACCTAAATGCATACATATATACAGTATATGTATATATATAAATATATAGATAGATATATATGTACATACCGACAGACACACATATGTAAATGCACGCATGTAATATATACGTATGCAAACAACTTTTTTTCGAGTCAGATTCTAAGAATCGTTTGTTCACGAGGATCTGGTAATACTTCATATAATTTTTTCCAAGAGTTCATAATCTGGATTTGAATTGCGATTAGACCTGAGATATACATTGGTGAAGTAAAAGAAAAGATCGATTAAGTGCCGTGGCGTTAGTATCAGCAGGAATCACTTTTTTTATTTTAAGACTGGATAGATCTTATGCCATTGTTCAATTGAAAGATTTGGTTTATCTAAGATCATCGCCCAATGTTGGTACCCAGCCTCCAATGGATCGACATTGAAACCCACCAGCACGACACCAATGAGGTGATCCCGAATCTTCCCGCGATGAATGACTTTCAACGTGATGCTTGTTGATTCCATTTGATCACGTGTCAGCTCAAAATCAAATCCTTCGTCAAACTCGGGATTCCATTCGTGGCGCTGAACCCGCGTTTTCCTCTTGTACACACGCGTGAGATCCTGCATCACATTCACCTTGACAAAAGCATCTACGAGAAAGAATGATTTCATTCTTGGTGCATTTTCATTGGTCGTTATCCATGATCTATTAAATGACAGACTCACGGATGGCGTCACTAAAACAGTGAGCCAATCACAACTCTCCACGTAAAATCACGGAACCAATTACGTTACTTCATTTGTATAAATCTTCACAAAATTGTATAAAGATTCACAAAAACGTTTTTTGAGTCGACATTCGAACAGCAAATAGATCAAAATGGAAAAAAATTTCCATTGTGGACTAACGTCGGATAATTAAGGGATTTTTTAGAATTACTTATTTATATTGATTGTTATCCTACCTGTGTGTCCCCCTCGAGACATTTTGGGCAAACCTCTAGCCCTTATTATTCTAATATTCAATTTCCAGTTAGTTGGATCGTAGTCCATTGACACCAAAAGATCGCCAACGTAGGAACGGTCTTTATCCTGTGAACAATTTCCATAACACACATCATTAATTGCTTACGTGTGCGAAGTGGAACGGTTTCGACTAATATTTAATGGAATAATTTTCGCCGAAACATCAACTATCTAACTATTGTTCTTCTTCACTTCTTTTCCCACGGCGCAATAATGCTGGCACATCACGACCTAAGCACTCCACAATATCGTTTCCAAGGTATTTTACCTCTATGGTGGAACCTCAGCTATCGTGCTAGTAGAGGCTTTTACACCTTTTGCCCTACATTAATGTAAAAGCGATGTTCGTTTAAGCGATTCGCATCTTCAACAGCGCTTTTAAAACTTCAATAACGCCAATCGAATTTCAACATTGCTAAAAGAGAATTCATTTACAAAAAGTAATCGAATATTCCGTTAAATTGAAGTTCACTAACGTCAATGTAAAAGACATTAACATTTATGGTATTTTATTAGCGTCAACCAAAATTCAGTCACAAAAAGGGGAAAATCAACAAAATAAAATGTCAATTAGCGATAACGTGTGGGTATATGTTGTACATACAATTACACAAGATAACACTTAAAACGTTGTTTGCACATGTGTGCGGCTGGAGTGATCGTTACAGTAACTGAACCAAGAAGGAGAGAGAGAATATCGCAGGAAGACAAGGTAAGATTCATGAGGGCTCTTAATCTTGCCTTCTCGAATGTACAGCATTTGGAGATAATCCTTGCAGCAGTTGAGCAATTGAACCCCAAAATATCCGCCATTCTAAAACTCAAGTGTGGTATATCCTGCGCAAAAATTTCTTGTAGATATTGGCAGTCCTGGTAGTTGTTATTACCAGTCGACTAGTGGACGTTTGTCAAGCTCCTTCTCTCAGAAAAACGATTTCTGAGCCCTAGACGGGAATTGAACCCGCAACCTTCTGATGACCGGTGAGAAAATCGGTTGGTCTGAGAGAACAAGCTTGACGAACGTCCACTAGTCGTCTGAGATTTACCAGGCTCCTATATGAACTAAGTTCGTGTTCAGCAATAAGTGTTATTACCAGTCTTCTTCATACAACATGTATCAATATATACGCATTATCGCTCAATGACTTTTTGTTTTTTATTTTATTTTGTTGATTTCCCCATTTTCTTATTTAATTTTGATTGATGCTAATAAAATACCATAAATATTAATGTTTTTTACATTGACGTTATTGAACTTCAATTTAACGGAATATTTAATTACTTGTTGTAAATGAATTTACTTTTAGCACAAATATAATTTGATTGGCGTTGTTGAAGTTTGAAAGGCACTATTGAAGATGACAATCGTTCTAATAAACACCTCTTTCGCTTTAATGAAGGGAAAAAGATGTAATTACCACTCGCTACTAGACGAGAAAGGGGACTCAGCGGAAATGGCGCCGGTTGTTTGGAGACACGATCGTTGTCTTTTCCAGTTACGGTTATTTATTCATTCTTTATGGTACACCGGGCACAGGCTTGGTCGTCGCCTACATGAAAATTTATTGACCTCTTTCACATCTCCTACAATACATTTCGTTTGGGGACTATGAATAAAAACAAAGAACTTCCAGTTCATCGGAACATAGGAAATGCTCCAACTGAACCGAAAATCTTTTCTTTTTATGTAAAGAATCCTCCAGAATTAAACTGTATTATGGGAGGTATTAATGTTTACTAAGGTTTAAAGAGCCGACGACATGAAATAAAAAGACACGACTTCTACCGTGTCCTTTCTCCTCTGATACCGAGGAGTATAAAGGAGGATCTGCTAGCAGGATAAACGTTGGTAAAATGGCTCTCTCATTGGCCGGTGGATTTTTTAATCTGATTTTCCACACCAGTCCGTCTGCATGGGGGCTTTAAGATTCTGGATCTGCTTCTTGAATGTTATATAATCGCAAGGGAGTGACGATATTAAGCAGAAATTTGAATCGCATGATGAATGGATTCACCTGAAGATTGTATAAGTATTAGGGAGCTAAGAAGTTAAACCAACTGATTTTCAGAGGCCATTCATAATACAAATGAAGTTAGGCAAAATATTTACTCGTGTCAATCTTTCGAGCAGTGTAATTTGCATAACGAATTGTCGTTTAAAATTGTTTCGTGTTACATCATCAGTATTCCATCATTATTATCATATCGTGACTTCCGCTTAGGCAGTACATATGATAAACCTGCAGCCTAGCTCACCAT
>JBAHVQ010000017.1:838067-861419 GCA_036872915.1 Nanipora kamurai
TACGGGTTCGATTCCCGTCTAGGGCTCAGAAATCGTTTTTCTGAGTAAACGAGCTTGACGAACGTCCTCTGTTGTTCATCAGTGGCATATCGTGGTACAACGTCGCCAGAAGCGGATTTCAATAATGCCATCCGACCATAAGGCTTGGTTCACACGTGAGCAGAAGCACAAGCATAAGGACAAAACAAAAGGCAAAACAAAGGAATGAAGTCAAGCCTGCGACATAAGGATCGTCATAAGTATAAGATCATAGTCCAAGCATTAGCCAAGAGCCGGACAAAAGACAAAACAAAGAAAAATTCTTGTTGTTTTGTCTTTGCAAGTCTCAGTGGAGATGTGATGCTTTGTTTTCGTGCTGATCTTGTCCATATGCTTATGTTGCATGTATGAACCAGACTTAAATAACGGAGCAGAAATGGCCGAGTATGTCATTGTTTCGTTGTTTATTACAAAGATATCAAGTAATTGGAAAACATTAGAAGTGAACAACAATACCCTCAGTAATTCAAAAGTTTAAAAATTTATACGTTTTTTTGTCGATAAAACCGAAACCAGATAAGTTGTACTGCATATGCTTTGTTATCTTCATTAGTCCAAATTTCTTTAGGGCAAAATACTGGTCGCTAATGAGCGCCCACCAGAGCAATTGGCATGCCACTAAAACATTATATTAACAATGGGAAAATTTTTGAATACATGATTTAATGAAAGATTTTGAACTACCTTTGAACATAGTCAATGGAGATATGGTCTGGAAACTCGCCAAATTTCAAAGTGCTTATAACGAGCTTCGACTTTATGTTGGTACGGTCCACAAATCTTTTGTTTTAGGCTTGTTAATATTTAAACAGGACAGTTGAGCGATTGAGCCCGAACGCTGCCACTGGATAATTGCTTTATTATACCAAAAATACATTGTTCTCACCATGCACAAGTTTGCATAAAAGTGAACAAAAAGATAGAACAAAGACTTGCGCAGAGTTCCCAGACCACATCTCGATTGACTATGCTTTGAACAAGCGTGTTAGAGGCTTAAGGAAGATTGCAGTTTACTTTTATTCCGAATGTTGCAGGTGAGAACGAATCTACAACAAAATGATCGCTCGTAATATAGCCGAAGAGATGGATGTCCAATATCAGGTCCATATGGAAGAGATGTATGTCCATAATCAGGTAGAATTTAATCATGTTTGATAGAAAACTGCCAGATTTTATGTTAAATCTATGTCGATTTGCCGCAGCTAGTTCTTTATACAGACCAAAGTTAAAATTTCCTGTGACTAGTTTTTGCAGGATTCAAACAGGTCTTATTCGGTGAAATTTGGACCAGACCGCCCAACAAAAACCTACTGAACTAAACAATACACTGTATGTCTATCGGGGTTGGCGATGATCGTCTTTTGAACAGTTGAACCCTTATTTTAATATGCTAATTGAAATACGGGCGGATATTAGCAATTCATTCATTCATTAATTGTGAGCGTGTTGAATTCTTGGCATTCCTGCTATTCGATTGGCCGTAGCAGCGAGTGGTATTCTGTGATGGTCAATGGAGCTCCTGCTAACATTCATCTGATTGTAAGCATTAGTTTTTTATCCAGTATACTTAGATTTCTTCCATGTTTTTTACTTATTCAATAAAAATTATTAAACATATTAATCATCTTTTAACTAAAAAATAAAAATAGCGAAATAAATTTAAAAATAACATCTTTTTGTTTCCTTTATCAACAAGTTGCATTTGTAGAATATGATTTGACTTCCAGTTGCCCAGTATTCTACAGCAAGTCCGCTAAATATCAAAATGAATTTACCGTTTGTGATCGGTTTCTATAGAATGGTTTTTCCTTAGGTCTTAAAACGAGGTTCCCGACGTGTTTGGAGACGTCGAAAATGCGAATATACGGATTAAGAACTTTTTTTGTCTTTTTATGAGTTCTTTCTTTTTCTCTCGCTTACCATTGCCTACTGCATGCAGTCTGGCAACCCTTTCCATCGGTGCTACAAAGGCGTTGATTACGTTGTAAGACGAGAGACCAAGGGCAACTTCTCGCTTAATGTTTGCCCTTTAACGCTTTTTCCTGCCTATGGTTGTCATACAACAAAAAGTTACGACAGTGCAATTGGAATAACAAAGCAAAAAACCAAAAAGTAAGAAAAAGGAAAACAATTCATGCAGGAAAGGCTTAACATCTTCCTGACCATGTGGGTCCGCAGCGAGCTATGGAGACTTTTGTGTTTTACTCTTACAAATGCCAGAGGATTTTACTCATCAAGGGGAATCTTAAGAAGAGTTAATCTCCTTAACTCCTTCCTGTCCGTATAGGTCCTCAGTGACCTATGGAGACTTTTGTATTTTACTCGTAAGGGGAAAGTCCTCGGTCAGGAAAGGCCGACCTTTTTTCCTTCCTTCTCTCTCTCTCTCTCTCTCTCTCTCTCTCCCTCCCTCCCTCCCTCCCTCTCTCCCTCCCTCTCTCCCTCTCTCTCTCTCTCTCTTTCTCTCTCTCTCTCTCTCTCTCTCTCTCTCTCTCTCTGGGCTTTTGCTTTGTTTTCCTCAATTTTTTCTTTCGATGTCCGATGTACTGAACACTAAAGGCATCTTTCCACTTCAACTGTTCCGCACCGAAACGTAGCATATTCTTTTGTCGAGTAAGCTCTCAGGTATAACTAATGATTTAAACACAAAGAAGATGTTACGTTTCGGTACGGTACAGTTGAAGTGGAAAATGGCCTTCAGAGTTAGATGGAGAAGGTCGTCAAAGCACCGAGTCTATGTAGAACTGGTAGAACACATCGTTAAACGAAGTAAACTCCCGAGATAATATTTCAAAATAAGCCCTACCTTCAAAGCTCAGTCAAAAGAACATTTTGTTAACTCATGGTAAGCTATGAACTTACCTCAACACAACAAGCGGAACAAATAACCAAAAAACTAAAGAAAACTAACCTTTGGTATCGCTGTAGTAAATCACGGTTCTTTTTCGCCGTAACTTCTCCATAGTCTATCCTTAATCTTTTTACTCGAGCAATTTCCTGCATCTCTTTGTAATACAATAGCTGTCACAGTAATTTTTCATGCAAATTATTTAAGTCCGTTTCCCCTACCACGTGAAGGCCACTCATGTTTTTCAAAAATATTCAACGAATATTTTGAATTCAAATTTTCAAATCTCATGTAGTTACGTTGCCTCCTACGCTAGTAGGCAGGTCGATGCTTTCCGAAAATAACTTTTATTTTTCTCACGGCAATTGTTTAAAATGGCCAGACCAAGCAGATCTACTGAGCAGGTAGACGTAGGAGTGTGTATGGCGAATGAAATCCAATAGTTACCATGACAAATAAATGACAAATGTTTGAATTACTAATTGTTTACAATTATTTCACCCTAAGCATGCACAAAGTGATCATCCGTTGTTCAACCAAGCGTTTTTCGTCCCAACCCTTTGCAATACTTCTAAAGCCTCGGTAATTTTTTGTTCTTGACTGGACAACAAAAATTTTGTATGAATTGAATTGTGAAAGGGCAATACAAGCTGGCAACATCCTTATCGATGCAAACATTTTTGACGCTTCATATAACCACGTCAGGCCGAGTTCACACGAACACCATGACGACATGACAACATGAACATGTCGCCATAAAGACAAGTTCAGTTTTTTCGCGTATGTCCTTATTTTCATGTCATTATCCTTCTATTACGTTGTTATGTTCCCTTGTTCGCACTGTCGACATATCAAGATAAACGGTTTGTCTTTTGTGTTCGTTGACCCAGTCGTTATGTCGTTATGTCACTCAGTGTAAACGAGGCTTTAGAGTATTAAGAATAATTAAAAATTTCTTTGTCCAACGCCCCTCATGTTTCATTTCCTGGGCACAGAAAGAGTGACCTACGTACCCAAGTTCTACCATATTCATTCGCCTGATGTTGTCCATCTTACTCCTACAAATCGGTTCTGGTCTCACCGTCAAAGAACTTGTCATTGTATACCGAATCTATTCCTAAACCTCAGTAAGTAGTTTTCCTCGTACGAGTTTGCCTGATAATGTGAATGATTGTTCCAAATTTAACGAACGATCCCGAGTTTTACTCACGTCATCGACGTAGTATGATTGATGATATCACTACCCCTGCAGTTCTCCCTACGGCCTACGCTAAGAACCTCAACATACTTATTAAAACGAATATAAAAACGAATTCAAGTTCAAGTTGTATTGAAAATGACCCTTGCTGGATACTACACCTGGTTAAATTAATAGCTAACCTCGCTGAGTATCCCTCCAAGACCTTGGCTAACCCTTAACGGTTTTAAGGCCCGACGACAGTTGTCTTTAACGAAACCAAACTTGATTTACGTGCAAATACTTTCCTGTATCATCAAAATTACTTATTAAGGTGCGTGCAGAGGAGTAATAAACGGTTATAAGTCCTGAATAAAGTAAAATTTCTACGAAGCCTACATCTTACCTTAGTTGCCCTTATTGGACGTTGAAGTTGACACGAACGGCTAGTTAGAACATCTGGCTGTAGATCCCTGAGACTGAATGTTACTTCGCCTATCGTTTGATCAACATTTAAATCCTTTAAACGAAAGAGCAATGCGCAATCATGCAATTTCGACAAAGAGAATCCACTGATCATGAACATTTCGCCAAAAACGGGATTTTCGGTGCCTTGAACCGTCTTGGTCTTTGCCTCCCAGATAAACTTGTCCGGCTTCAGATGAATGGTGAGACAAATTTTTGCGTTTGACTTTCTGTCAGTGGGGATAAACACATTTCTAATGCGCATTACGTTAATGATAAGCGCACGTTTACTCAGTTGGTACTGCAGGGAAAACTCAATGTTCGCACCAGTAAGTTTTATTTGATGTTTTGACTGCCGAAATATGCGTAGCAAACGAGGGCTGTCTTCGGGTGACTGTCGGCTTGAATCTCGTGAGCCTTCACAACTCGACGGCCCCGATCGGGTTGCTGGTGGAACGTTGATCGCAAGCAGTTCTACGGAACCAACGCTGGGATTTCGACTCAGGGGTTTCTTCATCGGCGGGCTCGAGGTGTAAGTAAGAGGCGAGGCTGTTTGAATCTGGCGGGAATCGGGAGTAGTTGGTGAACTGGTGGAAATTAAATCCAGACTAGATGAGCGTTGCGCGATTGGCTTACGATATTGAATGGAGCTATCGGTGCCTGCTTTGCGTCCGTCTAGTTGGAGAGATAATTTTCGCTTGTTCTCTAACGGCAGAGTGACTGTGTGGGTTCGCATTGTGCGAGGACTCAGTGAACCACCATCGGTTTCATATTTGAGGCTCTCGCCGATATTTTGTACCACAGGGTGTTTTATGTACGAAGATTGTGGCGGCGGTGGAGATGGTGGTATGACGACTGGCTGTACCAACCGCAGCTCTGTCCCGGGTATTACAAACTCTGGAATGTCTTCGCGAATCTGTGATTTGGTCCTTTTGCTGCGAGCCGTTGTGCTCGAGTGCTTACGACTTGAGTTGTTAGAGAGTCCTTTTCGGCGACGCCATAGACGGTGTAGTACCACGACCAAGGCTATGACTAACACTCCAAGACCAAGACCAAGGATTGCTGGAACGAGGCCTACATTACGAGAAAACCCAACACAAGAACATATGAAATGGCTGCTAAGTTTGCTTGATACCTTCACATGAAATTCTGCATCTTGGCAAAGAAAAATAACCTCTTCTCACCTTTGGATGTCATTATAAACAAACTTTAACGGTCATATTGATCAATGAAATTTTAACCTCTCCACTTGTCTTCACCTAGGTAATTCTACATGCGAAGTTTCCTCAGGGTATTGATTGCTTTAGTTTTGAATTTCAGTGAGGTTCGTGATCACATTTGTGGCAAGGTATACTGGCTCGTCACATACTCAGCTATCGGCCCGTTGGGATACCCACGTCATTCTAACTGACATTTGTTTTCATGACATTTAAAGTGACGGCACGCTCCAGCGACGAAACCGTTTAAACTGTTTGCGCCGTAACCAATGAAAACAAGCGGCGAAACCGTTTGAATCCCAAATGCTCATACCGCGAGACCGACGCACTATGTCCGTTGCATAACAAAAGGCCGATTACAAGTTCATTAATCGCTTGATTAACCGCAAACATCAATATTAATCAACCATTAAAAAATTTACATTGAAAACTAGCTTGCTGCCTAGATAGCGGGTGATTCTAGAAGCTTTGAGCTGATGTAGAATACAACAAACGCCAGTTCCGTGGCAACTGTGGAATGTCGCATCTAGATTACACACGTACGACCCCAATGAAATGGTGAGTCGTGAGATAAGACAATGGGACAACAACTATGTACTCGCGACTTGAATGTTTGGTAAGTTCCCCTATCCTTATTTTTGCATACTTACAAACAAACTGAACAACATATGATCACTCAAGTTCGTTGAACCGACTCGCCACTAATATCTGCTGCTCTAAATATGTGTAAAAGATGCTAGACGTAATTGTCATAATCCTGTTATAAACAAGGAACCCTTGAGGGGTCAGAAACTAAATGCTCAGTCCAGAGCTTCCAATAATTTTGAGCGAATCATGTTTAAATAAGGGACCACGATGAATGATCTAAAGTTTCGAAATAACAAGATCGTACTGTGAGAAAGGGATCAATGTCAAGATAAAAAATCAAAACCATCTGCCAAGTTATCCGTCCCGAGCCTTTAATTCAAATATGAATAAAAATTTTGGACGAACTTCAAAAATTTTAGGAAACGTATGTAGGCAAGAAATCATGTATAAAGCTACCAAATACCAAGTCTTGCTTTGAAAACAGCAAAATATCACTTATGTATCGCTGCCACACAAGGCAGATAGTTAAGTTTTCATTATGAAAATCAAGAAACTAGACGGTTTCGAGTTTGCCGATAATATCGTCTGTCATTCACCTGTATCAATGGCTACACATAGTTGTGACCCTCGGAGTTGTCCTACTTTACAATTTTGTATTTTAGGCCCTGTCTAATTCCGTGGCATTCAGACATGTTTTATGCAATACTTTTGCCAATGATATGATCAGTTCAATGAAATTTCGGGGTCATGGTCCCCGAAGGTCCTGCCAAGTCCTACTTGACCATACCACTGGCTTTCTCAAGCAAATCCGTAAGTATTTGAAATGAAAAAGAAAAATCTGCATACATGAATGCAGATGGCAATGATCCATTAAATGCTTTTACCGACCAATATATGAATCAATATCGTGAACGAAGAAGGAGAGCAAAATCCTTTAACGATTAAACAAATAAAACAAAACAAAAAACAACATACTGGTCGACCTCAAACGAAAACTGAAACAAAAATTAGTTAGTATTATCGATGGAAAATAGCAGTTCAGCCTTTTGCCGTTTTAAATAGTTTCCCCGGGAAGTATGCCCCTTGACTGCAAGTCGAACTCTCTCTTGTGGAAAAAAATATATAATATAATTGGCATAATCATGGTTATTTCACAAAGAACATTGCAGCTTTTGATCGCAGCTTTGAGATTCGAAATTTGACCTGCGTTTGCCATAGTTAATTCCACGCAACTCCTAAATAATGAAATCTTCGAAATTGTCAGACAGAAAGAGGTGCGGGCAAGCAATTCCAGAGAAAGGTCTTTATGTTGTTTCACTCTGTTGGAACACAGAGACTTTTGCTTGAAACTACAGTCACTCAGTCTCTCCTCTTCTTTTCTATTTCACTGTTGTATTATACCATTCGATTAATGCTTTTCCCTGGACTTCTACTGTGTTGACTTGCGATTTTATTATTTACAGCAAAATACATTGAAGTCTCAGGAAATTTTTGCTGATCAAACTGTCGAACGCCATGGACTCAGAAAACCTCTGAGCTCCAGACGGGACTCGAACCCGTAACCTTCTTGCAGTCCAGCAAGTCATTGCCGACTGGCTTGTCCCAGGTTTAAATACAGTAAGTAACCTTGCTCTGCCGTCTGAGTTCTAGTGGCTTAATGGTTAGAGCGTCTGGCTAGCATTGAGAAGGTTACGGGTTCGAGTCCCGTCTGGAGCTCAGAGTTTTTCTGAGTCCATGGCGTTCGACAGTTTGATCAGCAAAAATTTCCTGAGACTTCGATAACATCAAACTGCAACTCAAAAATTCGAAAATACATTGAATGTTAAACACAAATATGTGTACGTGGGAGCTTGGTGTCATTACAGATGACATGTCAACGTAGGTTAAGTTCCTCAGGAAGACGATTCACGAGCCCGAGCGGGGAATCAGACCCGTACTTTCTCACCAGTCATCAGAAGCTGGTGTGTTCGATTCCCGTCTGGGGCTAAAGAACTGTTTTTCTAAGGACATGAGTTTGACGAACGTTTATCTCTAGTCTTGAACAAAACGATAACTACAAGATATTAACGTCCCCTTTAGGTCATAGTCCGTGTTTAGATTGTTCCTACTGTGACCTTGCCTTGACTTTCTTTATCATATTTCATCATAAAACGTGCTTGACATTTGCTGTAAAACTTCAAGAGACTGGTTTTTAGAGTAAACGAAGCATATTAATCATTCGAGTGCGACAAACAACTGCGCATGCGTGGGACTTCAATCAATACGCGATCTCCTCGAAAAACATGGTGGCTTTTTGAAGGAATGAAGTACTCGTCGAGGGCAACGAAACAAATCTAGGATAGAAAATGGACGTTGAAATTGTTGTCGTTCAATGGAAATATTTCCTTTGCTTCAAGCTCTTGGTTACGTCTAAATCTGAGAGAAACCTCATCAACATTCCTTTTGTCTGTGGTTTTGGCGCTGGCGGGATACGTCTAATAAACTGTCGCTCATTATACAATAACTTACAGTAAAGATGTATCCTATTTATGCAATAGTTTAATTCCTTCCTGCCCCACTAGGTCCTCAGTGACCTAAGGGGACTTTAGTATTTAGCTCTGGCTAACGCCGGACGATTTTATTCGTCCAGGAGGAAGTCCTCGGTCAGGAAAGGGTTAATCTGTCAGTGCAGTTAGTATTACACCTTATACCACGATAAATCTTCTACTACAATCACTGTATTTCCTGTCATGGCAGCAGCTTATTAGCTGCACTGTGCAACATTTCATGTAGAAAAAGGGAAAAGGCCCTGAGAGCGAAGGTTGACCATAGACGAGGACGAGTTTGTAAGGCAACATGCAACATTATGATCGAAAAATTAAGGCCGGTTTACAGTTGAGATTTTCTGCTTTTGATTGTGGTTTTGGTGTATGTTTTAAAGTGTCAAGAGCATAGGCAACAACTGGAGCGATTCACACCTTGACTGACAGACATCTCGATACATAAACTGTCACCTTGCCTGTACACCTAAGGAGAAAGGAGGCTCTGCAGAAATTGTGTCTTTTCTGTCATGTGGCCGCCACCCAGAATTCGGGGTTAAACCACTTTTCCGTTCATATAACTTGTTTTTCTGTGCAAGGCAATATTATTTTTTCAGGACGGTGACCAAATCTGAGTCCACTATACTATAACCGGATAAATAACTAACCGGAACCGGAAAAGAAATACGAACATGTCTCTAAGCAACCGGTGCGTATGCTCAAATCAGAAAAGACACAATCTCTGCAAAGCTTCTTTTCTCCTCTGGTAGCCAGGAGTGTATAGAGGCTCTGCCAGCAGAGTAACCTTTAGAGTAAGCATCAATAAAAAATACGATTAGAATACGTTGAAGGTCTGGCTTTCTGTCAAGGAGAAACCTTGAGACTACACACCCGCGCAAGACTGTCTCGAGAAACTCGAGTGAGGTGGCATGGATTGAGTTGTTGTTGCTGAAAATAAAAGATGGTGAAAGATTGTTGATCCGGTTGTTAAATAAAATCGCGTAATCGCGACACTTTCACTAATTTTGCCAAGTTTTGCTGTTTTGAAATATTTTCCTCTTGCAAATCACTCAATATTGAGTGCAATTGCATGCAATATAGTACCATGTGTCAAAGCTGTTATTTGTAATTATCAAATTTGGAGCATTTTTTAGTGGCTTTGATCAGCTGGTTTGCTCGACAGTCGATCATCGACTGTACAACTTCCCCGACAACTGTCCAACAGTGCTGGTACTCTTCAAAGTCGACCACGACAAAATGAACCGTGCATTCACGCAGCTTGTGGTGAACCAAACCAGATGTGATAAACGTCTCGCCAAAAATCGGTCCCCGTGTTCCGCTCACGAGACGCGTTGTCCGCCATTGCGTTTCCCAAGGCTCCACGCGAACTTTAACACGAAAGTGCTGTGTGCTCTTTGTTTTTTCGAACCATTTAGAAACCGGAAGACTTGATGCACGAATAACTGTAACGTGCAAGTCTTTGGTCGGCGAATCATAGAATATTGAAAATTCGAGCTCTGGTTCTGCTGGTCCCTCATTTTGTACAAAGTTTACGTTTGTGATCGGCTTTCCTGATGTTGATATTTCAATAGTACCGGCAGAAGTGTATGTAGTTTTCTTATATGAATCCACGAGATTTTTCTTGGCTGTTCTTTTCCAGACTGGGTCTGTCTTCTTTTCGCAATCGTATGTGCTAATTACGGGTGTTTGATAAATTTCATGAAATATAGGGATTTCGAAGCCTGACTCATTGCTAAACGTCGAACTTGTACGCATAGTGAGAGCTTTCAGGTTGAGCTTCCCCCAATCAGGTTGCACATTCACAGCTTCAATAGCTCCACATGGAATTCCTTGGTCGAATTCATTTCTGTACGTTGTCGAAGGTTGTGTGAAGTAAGTGTATGATCGTTGTTTATAATTGTCGTCCCCTGATCGAGTCAGTGAGTGCTCTTTATTGAACTTCCAGATTAAAACAACAAGGCTAGCGATACAACATACAACAAGTGAGGTACTGACAGCTGTAAGGATTGCTACCCATGGCAATGATATCTGTAAGAATCAAGAGAGTTTAATGATTTTGCGTGAGATCAGCGCATGTAAATATGGATAAGTTACAAGTGAGGTCGCTTCCTATTTTCATTATAAATAGCTTTTTCATTCAGGTGTTTATCTGTCTATCAAGAAACTAGATCAGCAGCACTTGCAACAGATAGGGTACCGATGAATAAGATTAAACGCTAAAGTTATATTTCAAAACTCTTCATATTCTTACTTCGATGATAAGCTGGTTGATCGTAAACCTTCTGTTGTGCGTTGATCTTTCGCTATCTTTAACTATTTACTATATTAGTTTAGCTTACCATCATTGTGGCGTTATCCAGGAAGTGATTTTTTTTCAATCTAACGAGACTTCCATAAAACACGAACCGCTTACAGAGATGTTAAGGACCCCTTTTCATCGCAAGGTTCTCTTTGTTTGTCCACGAAAGGATAATAACCCTTGGTTCAATCAATGTCGGCTTTGCGGGTTTAAACGTTTCACATATTAATGAACTGATGTGCTGATTATTATTGTTAATTATTATTGAAAATTACCAAGTTAAGATCAATACGAAGCCCACCTAAATTACCCAAGAGCAAGAACTACCAGATTACAAATGCTGGATGACTTTTACTTGAGTTGTTCTATCTGGATTTTTCATTTTTCACGCAAATCCTATAAAACTTTCCAAACTGAAGCACGAACAGATTGGGACAGAAATATGTTTGGTTGCCAAGTAACCAGTGCTGTCATCTGACTTTATGTCTGCGGTACATGAATGTAAAATGTTTTGTAGGAAATTGAACTTCCTTAGGTTTAGCTTCGCTGTAGCTGAAAGTTCAAATTCCCGACTACCTGTCGACCCGACCTTTCTGAAACCAATATCATTGTCTTCCATAACAGATAGCACATTAAATTATAGTACAATATTTGGCCGCACACAAGGGCGTTTCGTTTACGTAGGTATGTCACGCATGTAATTTGGAGAGAAAATTTCCTGATTAATCAATTCAATCACGCATGTAATTTGACTAAAACGAGACATAATGAAAAAGTAATCTCAACGATTTGCGTGTGATTGTGAAAGTAATTTTGTTCTCTTGTTTTTCTCATCTTCTTCTCTCCCATCGCGATGTTTTGATTAAACTACTGACACGGTATAAACTCAACAGAAATATGCACAATGAAGAGGTTGATTCAACTATCAAAGAGCCGCCTTCTTTTCTATTTTCCATGTCGTCGTTCGTTAATCTCTTAACAACTTGTCACTTGGCATCAACCTTGTCTTAAGCCTGGCTAAACCTTCCGCATGCATTGCCTTTTCCTTGGTTCTCATTGGTTCTCGACAACTCTTCGTTCCCGAGAGCCAATGAGAAACAAGGAAAGAAAATGCGCGCGAAAAATTCTGCAAGCAGAAATCATGCTTAACTCCTCCCCGTTCGTATGGGCACTCAATGACCTATGGAGACTTTAGTGTTTTACTCTGGCTAACGACAGAGTATTTTACTCGTCAAGAGGAAAGTCCTTGGACAGGAAAGAGTTAAGTCTTGAGTTATTCAAAATGGCATTTCAAATACCATTTGGCATTAATCCGTAGACCATTAATGTCTAAATGCTAGTACGTAAGGACAAACATCTTATTGTCCTTGTCACTGTAATGTTTGCTTCAGCTAATCTACCAGCGGGAATAATTTGACGGAAAATCCTTCTGTGAATTACTGTACATTGGTAAAGCTGGTAAAACACCGGCTAGATTCATGGAAACTCGTTCCCAGAATTCGCAAGCGTTGTCCATTGCCGGATTTCATATCACGCAGGATACTGTCACAACCGATAGGAAGTAAGAAATATGTGGTCTAAACTAAGACATGGCGTTGATCCAGTTCCAGAAAATTCAAAAAGTATTTGGTGGCAGAAGACCAATTACATGTCTTAGAACGTCTAAGTTAAGGCCAGATTTTTTTACTTCCGTTCTGTAGTGCCAGTTTTCTCGCTCGTTATGAAATCGGGCAATTAATGTGCATCCATTTGCAGTATCGCCCGCCCTCCTCCAGCATGCCCGCAATACTAAAACACGTAGACAACGTCAGCATTATCGATCTCATAATGTTTGTCTCAGTCCTCACATTGTTTTCAGTCCTCACATTGTTTTGAATCAATCGATAACCGTTCGTTTGGAAATTATAAAAAATTATTAAACAATTACAATCAAGGTCTGTCAGTCAAATGCCACATGAGAATAAGCGTAGGATACTTTTCTCTGATATCGAAAAATTTATTCTTGTGTTTAACGTATCTTTTGAATTGGCTAATAATTTCTGAATTAGTTTTCCTGGTTTATATTCCTTCTTGTTTACTCTGGACACGAGAACGAAGCCACCTCGTCCTCGCTCGGCGACTCATATGCAAAACTTAAACTAATACTTTCAAACAAACTATCATACTCGTCACATTTTCCTTGAATGTCTTGGTCCCCTAGTTCGCTGGCACCTCGCATCGAATTAACCGACCGGCATGTCGTATTACGATTCCCCTGTCCTCTCTGACCTTCTTTCATCGGTTCTTCGTTGTCACCTGATTGGTATTCGTCGTCGGCGATTAGCTTAGATAGACTACCATATTTTTTAATTTTTGCGCGTGTAGCATTAGAGGCCAAGCTAAGTGCTCCAGGAGAGCTTGGATCAGTTGATTTGACTTTACAGCGTTCAATTATGTCTTCGTTTCTGCAAAGTCCTGTAGTTCCTAGTTTCAATCGATGTGCACCAGATGCCATACCAAACGAACTTGCACCACGATCCTCGCAAAATTCCGCAGCTATAGTTTGCCCAGCACAATGAGAACGTATTAATTTTTCCAATTCTGCTCCATTTCTTCGAAATGCAAAGGCACTAGCACCTCTAATGCAAGAATCTTCGCCTTTGTCAGATAGAATGGATGCTTCTCGTGGAAAAGTGAGTGCATAATAACTCGAGGGAACTGCTTCACTTGGATTACTCGAGTATAAATTATTATCACCGAGACTACTCGCTCCACGAGAACTATCATTAATCACTAAGATATTGTTTTTGAGGTTATTCGAATTGCAAGTTTCTTTATATCTATAAGTCTTTCCAGAATCATCACTATAGTTGTTCACCTCTCTCTTGCCATTCCTTGTACCTCCTTTAAATTGTTTCTCCACGTCAAGTTTGCACTCGCTCAATGTCAGCAACTCCATTTCAGAACGGCTGCGTGTTTGTACGTCTGGCTTTTCCTTTGCTATTTTCCAACCACTGCTTCGACATCGCCTTTCGGTTGAACGGAGATAGGCGGACTGGCTCGCTGGGCAGCAATCCTTTGAATGATTATTTAAAGAAGATTGTTGCTCCGTCTGTAATTTATTTACCACTCGGTTGGATGAATTATTCTGTCCATCCTCTACTGCAAGTTTGTCAGAACATTTTCCCTGTGGACCAGGCCCTGGTTGGTTGTTCGCGTTTCTCGAAAATGCTATCTCTTCTTCGAAAGTTTGCGTCGTCAGATTTTCTCCCGTAAGAATTCCGCTTGTCGATGATGTCCTACAAGCTTCTGGGTTCAGGGAAGACCGAATACGAAGGAATAAACTACTATCGTGCTCGAGCTCAGGTGCACTCTGGGATTGAAGGGAGGGATCACAGATGCAGTCTGGGATTGAAATTACTGCTGATCGATTTGAATTTGCTAATGGTTCAGGTGACAATGAGGTAGTGCAAAATTTGGAAGGTGTTTGAGTACTGTCTTGAAAGGTAGTAAGGTGGCTGTGAGCTGTGCCTTCTTTGCTCACACAAAACGTTTCGTCTGAGGTGTTCGTGGTATCATAGCTGCTTGGGTAGGTTATATGTGTACTTGGTAGTTCTCGATAAGCAGGCAAAAGAGACTCGACCACTTCATTCTGCTCTTGCTGCAGGACAGAATGAGTTGTTGGGTAAACGGTTGAGGGTACCTTTTGAAAGAGGAGCTTTTGTCCAGCGCTTCTCTCTTTCAAAAGAGCTTGGTTTGATTCATTAGAATCCTTCCTTCTCGTTTTCTCGCAGCAATAGAGGGACGTTGAAAGCGCGGCTAGTATAGTAAAAGTGAACAAGGAACCCAGTGCTAGTGAAAAGAAAAACCATCCAGTTGCCACAGTTGAAGCTTCATCGGAGGTGTTCTCGTAGAAAAATTTGTTATCTGAAAATAAAATGTCAACGATAATAGCTATTCTTATTTAGTTTCTCAATTAAAATGAAAATCTAAATGAATCGACCTTTTCCTGTCCATTGTTGCAATTTGGCAACATTAATTGTTTTATTCTGTCTAACGCCAGGATATGTCACCCTCTCTAACGCCGTACGATTTTACTCATCAAGGGGAGAACTCCTAAAAATATTTGAAGCAAAGGGTTATGAGCCCAAACACTTTGTGTCCTTGATTCTAGTTAAATTATCTTGATTCGTGGACTTGTGTGAATATTGAATCTACATGCAGATCTTTGAGTTTCCATATATGACAATACGTAATGCTTGCAGCTGTCAGAGACCTAGCCAATTAAAGTAGCCACGCTCTAGAGATTTAATTTAAGTATGTTTCAGAGTCTGAAAATTTTCAAAAGCTGGCGTGAAAGAAGATGCCCCGTATAGCATTTTAGACCCTGAAGAAAGCAGACTGAGAGTTCATATACCTGACCTGTCGATGTCTTGTAAAGAAAATTGGACAGGAAATCTTGTCGATTTCAATAAAGTTAATGACTCTGGACTTCAAAACAGGTCTAGAATTTATAAGGAACATTCAAGTACTTTTAAATAAAGATATTTTCCCTTACAGTGGTTTAGATGTTTATGATTGTGAACAAACACATAATGACCTTGTTATTACTGGTGGCAACACTCAAGTCAACTGACATATTCCATGTTCTTAGTGAATATCCTCGAATATTTTTAAAAACAACAATCCCTTTTGAAATGGTTTAACACTGATTACCTTGTCCTTGGCTGAGCGATAATGCAAGATCATCATTCACCATTCTCATTCGGAAGCCCTTTGTCTTGGCCGTTGAAGTAGATGCGTCATCTAACCCAAATACATCGGATATCGGCAGATTAGGGGATCACGTCAAACATGTGGGATATTTCGTTGCTTCTAAAATTATACCTGCTCCAGTCATGGAAATATTTTGGGTTCATTCAGTAAAACTGGCGCTCTGATTTCTTTATCTTTTGTGTGGATTGGCAGATTTGTTCATTTTTGGAGGATTAGTTTTAATCTATGACTCAGTTCATTTTACACTAGATAAATGTAGGTGAACGTTTGAGCTACGACCGTGGTTGCAAATCAATAGATCAATCCATAACCCATAACTCGCTTTATGGGATGGCTTGTAAAGTTTTATTTTAAATTTTTGTATAATTTTTCATCAAATAGACATAGTCTTTTTTATTGTCACCCCTCTTGTATTGACCTAAAGGTTTTCTTGAAGCACAGCTTTTCTTTTAAGCTAGAGATTGTACCACTTGTTTAGTATTCAAACGATGTACACTAAATGAAACAGGCCACTTCAGGTAATCTATATACGTGTAGAAAAGGAAGAATGGTTCTAGTTCCCATTTTAGGATCTCCTTAAATTTGAATTTGAATCACGGCGTGAACATGCAAAAATCTATATTACTAATAAACCATGTTTTTCATGCACAAATTGGTGTCACCCTTAATGCATTACTCTAAAATTTACACTTGGAATTTCTAAGGCAATTAGAATTGCGGTTTTGCTGCAGTTCTTTTATTGTGAATTTAAATCGCTGGTGCAAACTACCGGAGATATCAGTGTTATTTGGGAGGCTCAATTTGTTGCAGCAATTTGGGCTGCATTTTTGCTGCGATTTTATTTGCGACTTCATCGATCACACTAAAAACTGGCTGTTATGTCTTGAGTATCGGTGACTTCCTCTTTGACTCTTCTGCGTAATCTTCCCAGCTTAATGAGATGAGCGCCTGTTAGGTATCGTCTAAAACAAACTTCCAGGTTAGATTTCTCGCGAAAATCGCAATTCTTTTTGAACACGCTCGAATAAATCGCTGTCGAATCATGTCGTAAAATCGCGGATGGGTTACACGAGTGTCAGTTATCATGCAATAAAACTCGCAGCACAGATGTCTGATGTCAGCTGCCTTTAGACGAGGGCCAGTAAGACGAATAACCCTTATTTTGGTTTAAAATATCCACCATACGTTGAGCAAATCTACACTTATTAGGTTCCTATAAATTAAACCTTGCTTTCCAACGAATCTCTTTTAGAGCTAATTTCAATACCATAATTTCATCCCCAGTTCTCTTCTTCGACAAAACACCGTATTCTCTTTGTGACGTAAAGTCCAGCTTGCATTTAGGCATTCAAAAGCGATAAGGAGCCAAAGTAACGTGGGGTTTCTACCAAGTCTTATCATTATTCCCCGTGAAATAATAAAAGATGTCTTGAGAATGCTGGTATGTACGCGTTTAAGTTAAACTTGCAAGGCTAGTTTAGTCTCTCAGCACTAAATGTTTACCATGGACTATCTCTTTGACAATGCTGTATACATATTTAATGCAATGGCTACATTAATTTCATTTTCATATGGTTTGTCGTTAAGAACAGGCTTTAGCACAGAGCTATACTCCAGGTCAAATTCACTGTTTTTACGAGCAATACCATAAATTAAGAGTGTTTACAATCGCTGTCAACCAAGTCTGTACAGTAATGGTTTTTATTTTATTTAGTGCAGTCGGCGTAAAATTATATTCTACAGCAGCCAGTTTTCAGTAATTCATTTGGATTTAAATAAGAATTAATCTCTATGCGGGAGAAAATTCGAATAATTGCCGGCTGTTTGGCAAGAGTTTATTTCTAACAACGAGTTTAATTCTCAGGTTGTGTTATTTATTTTCATGTAGCTGCGATTCATGTATACAAATATATTATCGGGCCACTGTCTGCACTTTCATCTTCTACGACTCAAACAAAAGATTTTACGCTTCATTTCAACGATTATCTTCGATATTTCCCTGGAATTCTTGTATCATGACTGCACACTTACATAATATAATGTGGGCTAAGGATTAAAGAAAGACTAAAGTTTGGTTAAAATAATGAGAAAAGAACAAAATCTCTCTGTAACGGAAAAACCAATTTGAGCAAACTGGCCGTAGAAATGACAGCCGTTCTCTATAAATAATTTTGAACACACCATGCTCTTCATGCATGAATTAAAATAATTTTTCGCTTAAGTATCAACTAATACCGCATGCAATCATTCTCACGAGTATCAAGACAATCCACAAGAAAAAGTTTGTTCAATAATCAACCATATGGGATATCTTCATCATGTAAAGCCAACGTACAAACTCATTGGGTCGTATATGTTATTGACAACTCCGATATTAAAAGATGCTTATGTATATAAACGCTATGTAGCTTTTATCATCTTTAGTTTCAAACTGAAGATCTTTGATGAAATCAAAAGAACGCAGAGTGGCATTTTAAAAATACTTGAGATAAACTGGACGAAGCTGGCGGACTTTGATTATGGACGGTGAGTCGAAGTCCTTGAGCTTCTTTCTTTGAAATCCTATGTTTACATATAATAAAAATCTGGTGCCAATCCAAAGTATGGTTTCTATAAAGATAATAAACTCTCTTATAATCTCCGATAGATAAATTGTAAATTTGCGCCATTATACAATTCTTAATTTATATAACTATATCAAGACAAGCAGTTTTTCATACTTCCTTTGCGTGCCCGCCGACTTGTCCTTGTTTTAGATCGAAATATCATAAACAAAATCGATACAAAACGTAATCTTCAAGTTAGAGCAAATATTTGACTCTCCAAAGCTTTTTAAAATTTTTCCTTGAATCGTTACATGAATTCGGAATCTTCTTCCTGCACTGTATATTTGCTGAAAGACTGATCGTAAGGTCCGTTTCGAAATTATTTATTTTTACTTCTTCCCCAGTTTTTTGTCGTCTTACGTCTTCTTTCGTCCTCCTTCGCCCTCTTTTGTCCCCTATCGTGCCCTTTACTGCTCTGCACGCCTTTTTCATCTCTTTTATCCTTTTTATTCCCCTTCCTACTTGCAGCTGCTCCTCGCCGTCTCGTTCTGGCGTTCTCCAGGCCACCGAGACCCTCACAAGTTCCGCTACTGAATCCTCCCCACTCTTGGTTAATGTTCTATTTCAACGTCACTTAACTTCAGCAAACACAGCACATTTTTTATGGCTGTCAACGTTTCCATGCAAAAATGGTAATTAGATCGAATTAGTCAAACAACGTTTCCTTGGGGGTAGCGTATGTCGTATGAACTTACACAAAATTCGTAAACTTGGGTTGAATGTGTTCTAATCCCAAACTTTTCAAACAGTCAGTTATACATCGCTGCAACCAGGAAAGGCTGTCGAAAACCTCGTTCAGCTGCATCGGTGTATGGAGTTCTTCTAATGTTTCAATTCTTATCAACGTGTCGTTGTTGACTTTGGGAAATCTTAATTCAAATCAAAGTATAATGGGTTACTTGGCCAAAATCCGAATTTGATTATGGCGACACACTGTTTCACGTCTGATCTGTCCTTCACACGACGCAATTGTAAGTACTTGGCACGGAATAACAATTTTTGGCATGGAAAATTGAGTATGATGTCTTGAAGGGTTGGAGGTGGTAATTTTGTTTTCTTAACTCAGATATCTAATTGCACGAGCAAATTCTAACTACAACTTATGGCTTATCCGTGAAGAAGTGCGCTGGTTTCAACCCTATTTCTCTTATATCAGGATCATTTTTAACGTAAAAATGAAGAAAAAAGGATGTTTTATTTAAATTTCTTTTTATGTTGTTGTGAGGATAATATCAATTATAATTGAGATGAGATGGATGATAAAGGTGAGCTTCCCTAAACTAATATTTATGGGCTTCTCGGAAACATTTACCGTGGAAGGTCGGACTATTAGTCATCACTCTCAGATGATCTGCAAGACGTTCAAACTATTGAGCTACAACGATTCGGGACGCGCAAGTAAAGATCAATGGAATAAAATAGAAATATCATCGTTTCTTACTCTTCTTGTTTCTATTAACTCCAATCTTGAGTTGGCAGGATGCTACCATTCGAAGTTTGTTTCATCATCTCCGTTGATTTTTCTTCCACTGTAGCATTCAAAGGAGCGCAAGTTCTACCAGTTTTTGGTGGAAGTACACCTTCTTATTTCCCACAAGTTGTTATGTCTTCTATAGTTTTACGTTATTAACATTTATGGGAACTGCACCTAGGAGCTTATCACTCTGGGCCCCGTTGTTTGAAAGGTGATTACGTTAATCTGGGATTAGTGAAAACTTTGTGGATGGACTAATCCTGAAGTAGAAAAGGATGTTTAAAGTTTAGTTTTCAGATATCATTGAAATATTAAAAGGTTTTTTCCTTGAAATTTTCCACTAAAATTACTAAGCAGAATATGCCGAACAAAAGAGCCGATTAAATTTTAACCCAGGGTCAGCGGTAATAGTCCTTTGAACAACCAGCCTGGTTTTCACGCTGCACAAAGGTTTTACAGGTAACACATTAGCGAGAATTCCCACGTACATCTACGAGACCGTGGTAGATTCCTTAAATTGGCATGAAAATATTTTTACTTCTGTTTGCCAGTAAAGGTGTTTGGCATGGGTGAACCCCATGGTATTAGTTTCTCTTGCATGTTGTTAGCTTGGCATGGGTGAACCCATGTTGTTTTACTTTTCCTGGATATGGCGTTTTATTTTCTGTTGTTGAAAAGTGGTGAGGATAATCGATATAACCATGGGATCCAATCTGACTTTTCCTAAGTCTTTTTCCTAAAAATTTAAACCAGCGTATTTTTCTAATTAACTCACTTAAAAAAACTGATTTTGCTGTTATAGCTGTCTGACAACCATTTATGAGTCTTTCATTAACCTCTTTAGATTCTTCAAGACCTGAATCATTCGTACGCCGCCTGTTGTGGAAAAACTCCGGAATTCTTTGCTTGGCGACGTTAATCACACTACCCATAATTCTTGGCGTCGCCGTAGGTTACGTCATCGTACTAGCCATCGTCACTTCTTATAAGAAAATATCTGGACAAAAGTCCCGCGAAGAAAAGGAAAGCGAAGCTGCGAAAAAGATTCGCATTGTTTTGGGACATGAATTATTGGATTCAGCTTTCACAAAACCAGTGAAACTCCCAGGACAGCAGAAAAAGCACGTGATACAAAGGCCTTGCTATGGTTCCATGAACGAGAATTCCAATGCGACACTTTCAAGCAATGGAAGTGAGATACAAGAGGATACAGACACAGACAATGAAGAAAGGAGGAAGACAGAGATAGATATGACGGATAACGAGGTGCTAGAAAATGTTCATGATTGCGCCGCTAATAATTCTGAGAATGCAGAGAATACCATCGGCACAAATGACTCGTACGCTGACTGCTCGCGGGCTACAAGTGCTTCTTCTGAGTATTACTCTACTGCGAATGAGATGGAAGAATTTGCTGCAACAGAGCCTTGTGATGGGGCTAAACCTGCGAATGGGCTCCAAGAATCCCTCGTAAACCAAGGTAAAAGTATGCCCCAACAGCCCTCAAAATCACCAGTTTATCCCTTAATGCAAGACAGTGAAACTATACCTGAAGAGGCCGCTTCTGTAATTCCTAGAAACGAAATGAAAATTTCCCCCCAAATTAGAACGCTCACATCTCCCTCTCTCGGAAAACTAAAGTACTTCCTCCAATATATGAAAGACAAGAACCAACTTCAGGTATCAATCATAAAAGCCATCAATCTGTTTGATCTTAGCGGTGAAACTCCTCCGAGTAGCTATGTAAAAGTTTGTCTTCTTCCCCAGCGCTTCTGTTGGCAAAGGACAAAGGTTATCGCAAAGACGAGACACCCTGTGTACAATGAAACGTTTGTCATTTCTGGGTTTTCTAACGAAAGGTTTGCGATGTACACTTTGCTGATACGCGTCATTAATGCCGTGACACAGTGGCAGGAACATTACGGTGACCTCGTGATCGGGGAGGTGTATGTTCCTTTGGCACACCTAACAAACTGTGCAAACGACAATGAAAAAGTGATGTCTGAATGGGCTGAACTCAAACCGAAGATGGCAGAGGTTGGTAAACATTGAATTTTTATTGAATATGCTTAATGGAGCCAGTCCAACAGTGTAGTCTGTGCAGCAAGAATATTTTTGGAGGGTAAACTTTTGGAGTTTAGATTCTATCTCCATAAATAATATTTCTTAAGGAGCTGAGGAACGCTGCGTTGTATTACTTATTTCGTTCGTACATTTTCTCTTAATCCGTTCAGGCATTCAGTAACTCTCGTCCTCACAGTAAATAAAAACAGTAAGAAAATAAACTACGTTAAGTTTGTGGAACACCGCGTTTCATTTTATCGCTAAAGCTTTCGACCAGTTGACTCAGACTTCATCAGAGCAATTGTCAACGGCCCGTTGGTTCACGTCATATATACGAAACAACTGTTAGAAATCACGCAAGAAAACAAACACTCTAATTTTCATTAACTGAAACTAAAGACAACTAAGTACAAGAAGAACTGAACAGAGCTGTCCATGTTCTGTTTAGTGGCTGTCCTTCTTGGCAAATCGTTGGATTTCTTGCGTGATTTTTAACAGTGGTTTCGTATATATGACACGAGCGAAGGAAAGGCAATTGCTCTGATAAAGTCCTGAGTCAATAGGCCGAAAGCTTAGCGATAAAATAAAACGTGGTGCTCCAAAAATCTAACATAGTTTATCAAAATATCACCATCCAAAACTTCAAAGGATTGAGTAATAAAATAATTAGAAAAGTACCCGTATCCTGTAATTTCTTGCTGATTTTTGTAATCTCTTATGCAAAATCACTTATTACAGTTTGATGTTTACTAATCATCATTACATCACTGCATACACAAGCTCTCCCTACTCCTTAGATCTCAGGCTCTTCCAAGTGCGGAAAAATCAACATTGCGTTATGCTATCGACCAATAAGTGGTCGTCTAATTGTTACGATTAAGAGGGCAAAGGACTTGAAGTGTGAAAATAAAGAAAAGTTTGGTAAGTAGTCATATTAATTAATTTGGAGAAACCGTGTTGTAGCTTTGTCGCGTGATCGTTCTCATGATTAGTGTATTTCTAGTGACGAAATGTGTTAAATTCAATTCAATATAAATGGGTGACCTGAAAATAAGTGAAATATAACTAAAATTCACGATCAGTTTTGGCAACTGGTTGGACTTAAAAACAGCCAAAATTCGTCGGTGGTGTGTCTTCAAGCCGTTCTCCCAAGAACGAAACATTACGATATTAATTTTCTTTAAAATTCAATTTTTGCTCACATTATTTGGTCTGTAGATCCTTACGTGAAGCTGGCGTTATATTGTGACGGCACACGCGTGGGTCGAGGAACAACTCGCGTC
>JBAHVQ010000017.1:908575-933575 GCA_036872915.1 Nanipora kamurai
CCTTCAATAACTCATGTCTCAATTATTATGGGCTTCTTCAAAATCATATGCTGGGCTGTGATATTCCTAACAAGATTTCGTGAACTACATTCTGGATATGTCCAATAAACTACCATGGGGTAATTAAGAAATCAGGGCGAGAACGTCCAGCTCCCAAATAAATATCAGTTAATTAAGATGGTATTAAATTTATAGCTAATCAATTATTGAAAATTCAAAAGAGCAAAACTTCAGTCAACTGATCACTTACCGTACAGCCATACTGCAGAGCAAATTTGGACAAAGTGTCATTTGGGAAAACTGGCCTCTCGATAATGTTAACTTTCTTAGTCTCATCTGTAGTCCTATCCTCATTACTCGTTCCTTTCTTTCCCTTTCTTGTTCGAACTTTAACCATTTCGAACACTGTTTCGTCCTCCTCGTCTTCATCGATACACAACTGTTCTGAGCTGTCTTTCCCGAACACATACACACGACCCCTCCTGACATTTTGCGGTTGCACAGATCCATTTAGATTACTTTCTTCTAGTTTATTTAAAACACTTGGATTGTACGCCACTGAATTCTTGTTCATGCTAATATTGATTAAAAAATGTGTACTCCACCATTGATAGAGATTTCCAGGAGATTATGAAGTCACAAGGATTATCTACCATTGGTTAAGTATTCGACATGGGAACCACAAGATCTTTCCTCACACTAAAAATCGTTTTGAATAGTTATTCAACAAGCGCTGGAAAATAGACGACTTTTTAAAAACCCTTCGGCAAGTAATGAGTCATAAAAGTTTTCGTGGACTTAAGTTGAATACGTGCATGTTTCCATTCGTGATTACTGCTGTACAGATATATCCTGCGGGCGCACTCCTCAGCTTCACGATGAACAGTTATGGCCTGCTGGATTAGTCTTCATGAGTTTTACTTTCAGAAAATACGGCCATCTACTAACAATGCGCAACAGCCGAATATGAATTACTTCACGATTTACTGAACTGTATTTTCACCCGTTGTTAACTAGGCCATGAATTTCAAATTTTCATGTCAGATGCAAGCATGCAATTTACAGTGTGACGGGACAACACTTTTTGAACTTACTTCCTCGATAGACCACTGTCATAAGTACGACAATGCATTAATATACACGTACAGCCACAACATCATTCTTTTGAATTCTACTGAAATAATATAAAACAAAACATACACCGCATAAAAGCATCTTGTAAAACTCAAGATATGAGAAAAAAACAAGGGAGACAGTGAAAATGAAATAACGCAAGTAAAAATCTCAGAACAATGCAACCCATGGCATTTTTGATGCATTACTAGGTTTCCGACCGCCCGCAATCCTCTCCCTTCCACCGCTGGAACCAAGCCTTCTGATTGGCTTACCAAGCGGGTACCAGCAAGGCGTGTCAACAGCGGTACCGAGCAAGGTGGGAGTGTCACACAACCCCAATATTTATATGTCATATAACTCAGGTAAATCAATTGCTGATTCAAGTCGTAATCCAGAGCTCAGTTGTGACTAACTCCGCCGTCGGTAGTTAAATCCTGCTACTTTGATCCTGATTGACTAAAATTAAATACCATTCATGATTAAACTTAATCACCTTCTTATACAACTCTTGCATATAAATTGAGTAGTGAGCGACCCAAGCCGACGAACTGTACTTAAATTTCACTCAGTTAAATAACCCGTGGCATATATTTTAGCTGTTTCCCCAACTTAAATAGGCTGTGGCATATATTTTAGCCGTTTCCGTCATTGTGGGGCCAATTGATAGGATTGTTCGCAGATTACTTTAGCCGTAAACGACGTCATTGTGGGGGAATCTATACAAGTGTTGGCCGCGTATTTTAGCCGTGAACGTCATTGTGAGGTCATATATACTAGTGTTCATAGCTTATTTTAGCTGTCACTTATTTTCTCAATAACCAACCGACAACATCAATGTCATCTTGAAAACTCAAAATACGAGTCAATATCAGGACGAGAGCGAATGAAACTGTTTCATTTTTGGTATTGATACGAATTTTGAGTTTAAGATAATTGACATTTTTCGGAATATGTATCATCTTATTTTCTCCCGTTGAAACGGTACTAATGTTTTACCCGCCGAACAGTAAAGATGCTACTTAAAATCTATATTCCGTCTCCATTCTAGTGACCTGAGATTTGGTTAAAGTGACTTGGAACTTGAGACTTGATAAAAGTGTGTCCAGAGTTGATCAGAAACTTGGCCATGAAGACTTGCAACTCGCTGAATCTGAAAAAATGATTCTGCTACCATGGACCATTTTTATGGCGCTAAGTTCCTGGAGCAGTGCTGGTGGTTTTCAGTCTACCCTGAAAATCCCAAAACACTCCCACGAACATTTGGAGGTTTTGGTCATGCAAGAAGAGGCAATCTTCCTCGGCTTTTATATCTTTGTCCGGCAGATCAACAGACAGGTGAAATCTTAAGTCAAGCAGTTCTTTAATGGTCATAATAATAGTATATCTGGTCTACCTATATATGTGTATAATACATCCTACCTATACAATAATAACAATAAATATAAAATAATCTATCTTATACATTGTACATCTCCAACTTATCTAGAGAAATCCAGGAATATCTTTGAACCACAACTTCCTAGATTGATATAACCTTGGTCTCATTTTCTCAGTGATGATTTTTACCGATAATTGGGGACTTCGTGGTATCACCTCGACTGCAAGTACGGCTACGTCTTTAAACAATAAAATATCAGGCCAAATACAAAGAAGCCAGGCAAAAATTGGTTCCTGGAGAAATCTTTACGCCACCACGACTAAGTGGACAACGTTGAAAAGGCATTTTATTGTTGTGGAGACAACATGGCTGGAGAACGTCACAAAACCTTGATGCTCTTTTTAAATCTGACGACTAGAGGACGTTCTCTCGGAAAAACGATTTCTGAGTCCTAGACGGGAATTCAAATCTAACCCGCAACCTTCAGATGACCGGTGAAACACTCTAACCATTGAGCTACCACGACTCAGATGGTGAGCTAGGGTGCAGGTTCGTCATATGTACTGCCTAAGCGGAAGTCACGATATGATAATAATGATGGAAATACTTAATGCTGGACACGAACTTAGTTGATGTGGGAGCTTGGTAAATATCAGACGACTAGAGGACGTTCATCAAGCTCGTTTTCTCAGAAAACGAGAACGAGCTTGACAAACGTCCTGATATTTACCAAGCTCCCGCATGAACAAACTTTGGGTTCAGCATTAAGTAGCTCTTTTTAAGTATCGAAAAGACACATTTTCGAATCCGTTCGATGATATACCCACAATTTTAAGTTTACTTGTATATCGCCAGTTTTTATCACTTTACGTCTTTCAACCGTACTCGCAGTCCGTAGTTGGAATTTTAAGTTCCCTATGCATATGTAAGTATGTGCTGTGTAGAAAGTGTGTGTCAAAAATTAGAAAACAGTTACTTTTCTCGTTAAATTTGGCGCCTCCGAAAGCATCAATTGTCAACTTTCTTTGTCAGCTAGCGTTTAAAGCTGTGCGTTTTTTATGTAATTTTAGAAAAATCACAGTACGTGCTTTATCAGATCTAAAACACTCGGCTGTCGTCTTGCGTTTTGAATCAGATAAAGCGCTACCGCTCGTGTTTTAAATATTATAAATATTAGCTAAAATCATACCTAACTATAAAAGTAAAGATCCTATGATAGTTTGTGCGTCATTGTAACTTGTCTCATGGTGTTATTTTTACTGCATACGCTCTCATTCCAGTGGGTCTTCCCAGTCAGAGATGCCCTGGGGCCGATACTGACTGTACCTAATGTCGTGCATGACGAAAATATGTCTCGTCCTTTCACGGCAAAAAGTAACTGGTAGTCGTCAAGGTCCTCTTCCTCAAGATCAAACACGAACGGTTCATTCCAGCAAGGACTGGATGAGCCTTTCCTAACTTTTGTTTTCTTTTTGGACATAACTTGATCCTTGTGCAACAGCTTTAAAGTGATGTATGGATCTACATAAAGAGAAGATTCACAAAATTTGAAAATTAAGCTCCCACTTTGACCAGGAATGTTTCAGTTTGAGGACAGAATTGATCAAAATGTCCGACCAATTGAATATTGAAAAGATTTACACAGCATTTGAGTTATTCAGAAGACTAGGTTTTTCAGTAACACAGTAATTGTATGATTGCATTCGTCTGTTTTCAGTTAATCGTCTGTTTGTATTTTAGTGGGAATAAACAGGACGAGAAATACGTTTTTAAAGTAGGTATAAGACTGTGGAAACACCACAAATTGTTAGTTAAATCATGCTTAGCTTTAAATCTGTTGACTCAAGTCGTCGCCAGAACAAAAGGTTCAGCAAACACGTTTTCTATCGACACCAGAAAAACTGCAGGTGGTCAGAATGTTACCACAGCTGTAATGTCATATTCTTGCTCAAAACATTGGTCTGTAACTGTCACGTAAGAACTTTATTCATCGCAAATTACTAGTTCCTTTTTTCAACCTGTAAAGTTGCAGGCTCTTAATTTCTTTTACCACCAGTTTCATTCTTTTCAGCTGCAAGTTGTAAGTAGCAGACGGGTATGGCTTGTGCAAGTGAAAGGTACTGAACGTTCAGGCAAGTATGATTGACATAGAAGGAAAAGCAAAAAGAAAACCTTAAGCAAAAAGATTTTTTTAAATTTTTACAAAAATTAACCGCATAGGTTGGCAGCAGTAGGATTTCAGTCCTACGCTTCGCTGCTTAAACTTCGTGGTCGTGCACGAGTCTATCACCTTGGATTCAATTTCGGCTACGTGCAGTTTTCGGCCGTTAAAGTAGGATCAGTTATACACGTTAAAGAGCGTTGTCCAGTTTGATTTCACCAAGCACCACAGCTTTTCTCCGGGTATTCCGGTTTCCTCCTTTAATAACACTGGAGCGGTAAGGGTTGGCCCTTATTGAACTTCCCAGGAGAGCAGCCCAATTATAGCTGAAAAGGCTATCCAGTATAAATAAATAAATAATTACTATGATATCTAATTCTTTTCTTACCAAAAATATCATCGATGGTAAACACCGAAAGGCTTTTATAATGTTGCTCTTGTTGAAAACGTTGCCATAGTCGTTTTAACAAAAACTACTTTGTTGATTTGCTCTTGAGGAAACTTTAATTTTCTTGTTTGTTCGTCGGTTGCCAAATAAACACGCGAAATTAATAGCGATTATATCCGACCACGATTTAGGAATAGTAACCGATCGATTTAAGAATATAAACAACGGATTAGTTATCTTAACTCAAATAGCTCAATTTTCTCGAAGTATTTTGACTATTAGAGCTCTGTAAAGCAAACGAAAAAAACTACCATGTGGAGAACTCGCTCTTTATATAACAAAAAACCCCAGCTTAAGATGTATGCGAAGACGCATAATGAAAAGAGACAACTGGCATATGTTTAAAAGAAATCTTTTAGATCTTAGTGTAGTTCCTCTTTAATTCATCATGGCCTGTCATATACTTAAGCATAAAAAAGCCTTTTTATATACTTTCTTTGAGCAGGACGTTCATCTTTACTTCACCATAGCTTCTGTCCAACAAATGTGCCGGCAAAATTACTCAATAGTTCAGGTTAACGTTCCGTCGTATGTCTTGTGTATCTGTACTCATCAAACTCGTGAATAATTAATGTAAGCAGCAAGCAATCAAAAGGGAGCATTCAAGTCTCATGTATATGTTTGTAAATCTCAATAAAGATCAACAGTTGGACATGAGTAATCTCGATCAAAGTTAAGAATATTAATAAGCCTCATTCTATTGTTCATATGATACTTAAGTTAAAATATGCGCGAAAAAAGATCGGCTTTATGGGCATTTACAACGGCTCGTCATTGTAAATACCCATAAAGATTGACTGCTCATACTTCAAGTATTACTTAAATTGACATTATTAATGTTTGTTAGCAGTTCAGACCAGTGCAAATGGCTGATGTTTCCATGGTTTGTTCGAGTTCTTTTCGAGTTTCTACTATTAATTTGAATAGTTTCATTTCTTTAATGAAATGCGTAAAACAAAATAAATTATAAATTAATAAATTGCATAAAACAAAAACCGAATTAAAATAGCGCTAGATTATTAAGGGTAAATCAAAATTGGAATTATCCTTTCGTACGAAGGGGCAAGAACGAATGTTAGTTAGAGATGTATGGCTTTCAATCTATCAAAGCGCGTATTTTCTGAATGAAATTTATATTAGGTAAAGGAAATTTTCGAGTGTCAGAATATATTTTAAGACCATACCGGGACCAGCTGCGAAAAATGCAACTCTAGGACCTCCAGCTTAGAATGGAGCCTACGACTTTGCGAATCAAGTGCAGTGCTAAGTGCAACTGAGCTACGAAGGCTGTTGCTGAAGGCTTTAGGCTACAACAGTGTGAGGTAAACAAGTCAACAAAAACCCGTGGGAGTGAAATAGATTAACCGCAACTAAAAGACAGACCTAAAATACTGAAGGATTTTTATACATACCGTTTGACATAAACTTCTTTGGCTTTTTAAGGTTTGACGCTTTAAGAACTATGACATTAATCCTTCCAGAGCCTCGCTGATACCGTAGAGACAAAGATAATTCACCCTTGTCCTTCTCTTCGATCGCTTCTGGTGGCATCTCCTACAAATATGTAAAAAGACAAACGTCTCTTATAGAGCGGGAGAAATCCGGGTGTCGAAACTTATATCTTTCATTAAAAACACCTTGAAGCTGCTTTTCGGTCGCCCAGTGTCAACAATTGCCTTCTCTAGTACACAGAGGCATAAAAACTCCTGCATCAACATAAGGAGAGAAGCACATATAAAACCAAATATTCATTTAACTATTTCAACCACATGTTGATCCTCGGATACCACACGAACCTAGAACAAGACCCGAGCAAAGACACCTTTGACTCTCAACAAAAGCCGATCTCAAGTCGTCTCGCAGTTACTATAGAAACGAGGACAACTTTTTGTTAAGACGTCTTGTTTCAAGCGATGACTTTCGCCAAACGTGTTTACATGAAATGGACATGAATATCATATCCGAAAATATAGAGAGAACACTCTGAATTCAGTAAGTTTAAATCAGACAGGATTGAATGTAACATTAAATATAATAACTTATTTGTTGGTACTGCTCGGATAAAAATGGGACGCCTACCAATTTCATCCGTTCTCTGGCCTTGTAGATAGGTAGTGCTAACAGGGGTAAAATGGTACAAGTGGCATTTTTATACGGGCGGTACAAGAAATGGGGATTAAGTTTTTGGCGTTTTCCCGACTGTCTTGGCCTTTACGCGTCGTTTTTTACGCATCATTCAACAGTGCCCACGCACCTATCGCAGTTAGAGGCATAATTGTCAGTTTATTCAAAATTTTGTAGATAAAGTCTGACGTGACTGCTGAAGAAACTTGAAATTTTCCGTATACACTTTGAGAAGATTCAAAAAAGCTTAATACTGTGAAAGTTAAATTTGACCTGTCAGTAAACTACGCGGATCCAAGCAAATTAACTCGGAATCCCCGATCAGCAATAATCATAAGTCGAACAACTGGCCACAAGACTGACAAGTGGTATCCCCCACGCTGAGTTGAATCGCGGTTTGAAAAAGAAATTAGGGATGCGGTGAATTTCTAAATGATTTTTGGCATTTGCCTTAAACGTTTCGGGGACGGAATGTCAGAAATGTAGTTGGAAACTAACTCGAATGATAAAACTTCTAACTCGAAGGAAATGTTTCAATTTATGTTAACAATGAACAGAAAAGGACATTTTTAAGTTTTATTTTGCTAACTATTCAATCGCATTTACTTCATATGCACTTAAATTAATTTTGTAGTTCATAGTCATTTAACGAACATACGTCATTTTATGCGTCTACACAGCTCATCTTCAGAACACACAACAAACCCCATGAAGACGAGTAACACGTCAGCTGATACAAAGCTCGAACAATAAAGTAGAAAGGTGGCACAATAAATTCTCGTTTTCACTTTGTTCAGAACATTTCCTGTCGTGAGTGGCCACAATGCCAAAAAAAATCAAGGAACATGCCGTAGTATCATAAAGTAAACGGTTCTTTAGGCTTTGTACATATCCTAAGACTTTTACCATATTTGTTAGAGATGTTAGTTATTACGTATGTAGTGTGGGATGTAGAGGTTTGTTAATCCTTTTCTCGAACAGCCGAGCACAGCTTTGTATTCACTCAAGGACCCTTCCGGTTTCAAAACAGTTTCGAATAAAGCTTAACGAGAGCTAAGATTATTGCCAGATTTAGGGGTTTCTGTCTGCGTCAATATACCGTCAAAACCTGCTAATTCTGCGATCTTTCAGCGTTTCGGATTATTACAGTGCCTCCCAAAAAAGAATATTACCTTTTTCTATGTATAGAACATCTTGATAAGCATATGTCATGCGGGGATACAGGTAAAACTTCAAGATGACATGGGCTATTGAACACATGACAAGAAAATATTTTGCCAACAAGTTCACCGTGCTTTTTTCAGAAAGCCTTATTTTGTTCGTTTTAATGGCCGGTGGAGATTGGTTTGACGAACTTAGTGACGACATAGCTGTAATAATCCATAACTTGGACCTCAATTACTAGGATTAAGTAGCCAGGTAATAGACCGTGAATTTTTCAAATAAGCTCACTAATCCAGTTGACACAAACAGGAGACACTGAATGTCTGTCGAATTGTTTTGAACGAAAGAAACAATAACTTCCGAAAAAAAGGACACCAATGCAGAAATTCGTGAAAGCCAAATTATGGAGTCGGTCTTCATCGTTAAATGAAACCCTTCGGTTCAAATAAAAACGTTAATCACACTGTAGTTTCCTAGGAACTGATAATAGATTATGACCCGAAGGGAATATAATAAGTAGAATTAGTTGGCTGCTTAACAGATTAAAAGGAAAATCAAAATGAGAAAAACTTACCCGGCGCATGTGGCGTTGTAGATTGATCGCTTTGACCGGATCGAGAGTGACTTCATTTAAATCCACGATAAAATCACCAAGTGTTTGAACCCGGCTAAATCTGTCGTGGGAACAAAGAGACAGACTAATCGAGGTAGAGTCCAACTTGTCGTGTTCTATTCCCTCGTATTTGAACTCTTCGTTGAACAGTACGTTTGTGGAATACGACTTGATTCCTGTTTTATACACCGGGTCAACTTCCTCGGTCTCTCCGTTCAGCTTGGTTTGAAACAGCTGAATAACAAAAAACAATCCTTTCGAGAAGCCGTACTGCTTCGGTGGGCTGCTAGTGTTTATCACAGTGACAGTCAACAACCCTTGATGAAAATTGTACTTGAGTGAGAGGTTTAGAACACATACGCGAAACCCCATGACGGGGCTATTTGATAATGAACTCGACGGCGTCTGTAGGTGGTCGTTCGGATCGGTTTCTTGATCATGGCTACTTAAAAGCCAACCGTCGCCACTGGACGACGAGAGCAATGAACTACTCCGACGATGTCCATACTCGTAGTCAGATAAATCGTCCATGGAATGATCAGTCAACTCGTTAATTTGTTGTTGACCATTCCATAGTGCCATGGCGCTCGAGTCTTCGGAATCGGAGTATATCCTGTCGTAGTAATCATTCTGCTTCAGTTGGAGTAGATTTCTTGAAGACAGCATCGGCAGTGGACTTGGTTTTACCATTGCTGCTGGATTAGACAGTTTCGCTTTCTTTTGTCGCAAAACGTAAAAAATTACGGCAAGGAAAACACTCGCAAAAAGTACTGCAATCGACAGGACAACTGTCAGGATAGTTAAGGTCACGCTTGAATCTAAAGCGAACGGTATTTCATTTAGATAACTCCAAGACACTACAAAATCAAAGAAAAGTCAAGGAAAAAAAAAAGTTCGAGAATAGATTACTTACCCATGTTTGAAGGAATACCTCTCGTCAAAGCAATCTCATGATTCTTCCAGGTTTCGTAGACTATATCGAGCTGTCGAATCGTGAAACCAGTATTGACATCGTCTGCGAATCTTTCGAACGTGCCAGCCAGAATGCAGAAGGATGAGGAACTGAAAGCACCTTATGTGGGTTCTACACACCTTCCTAAATCTGAAACACCTCCGGTTCCGGCAAGGAGATGGTGTAGGCGGAAGATATCTTATCTATACTGCTAATGACCTCATCATTGACACACTACTCATTTCAAAGACATTCGAAGACAGCTGATCGAATTACCACGGCACGGCTTTTTTGTTCCCGTTTGACGGATCCTCAGAACTGTCGTTGTTCTCTCGATCATGTTTGGTAGTCTTGGAACTACACTAATGTTTATATCCAGACTTCACAAACGGAAAAAAATGATGACAGGAGTAGTTTGAAAACCGTAAGGTCCTCTTTCAAGTTGAACGAAAACAACCTACACGTGAATAATTACCATTTTAAATTATATCGTCAGCTGTACACTCACCTATCACCTGTGGAAAAACAAATTAATTTATTCGTGTGAGGTTCGATTATAAACCTTCATTCGTTTAATTTTGGGATATGGCTAAATTGTGGCGAAGTATAAAGTTAAGGAAATATGCAGCAAACATAAAGACATCTCCTGAGTCATGAATGTCATATTCACCACTACATCACACGGAAAAGACTGAAATACCTTTTCCCAACCAACAAACGTTTGTGTGTGTCATCTACATATAAGGAAGTATTTCTGTATTTTTATTTGATTTCTTCGGCTGAAACCCCCTGCTGACGCAATATCAACGAGCCTTTTCACGACGTTCTGCTGTTTAAATTTCAGTAAAAGTCAGTAAACAAAGCTGACTTGGAAGAAGTGTCTCCTCGTACCGGAACATCAGAATTGAACGGCAAAGAGAATCCTACTCATACTCCAAAATTAGTATTTCGTGGCGATTAACTGAACGGATTTTTGAAAAACACCTCTGCAGAGTTTTGGCATTTTTGAGGAAATAATTGTACTTATAAATTTGCAATTGTGCTACTCTGAAGTATGACATATGGACTATGTTAAACTCTTCCTGACCTAATATAGGCATGGGGCATTTCTCAAGAAATTGAAAAAAATTTTTTCATTTGATAAGTCAAGTTTGGACCCGGTATTTTTATCGTGTTGTATGCTTTGGTATGCTGAATTGTGCTGTGCTGTTCCCGGGATGCTTGTGTTGTGTGGTCCTGGGTTGTATTGACATTGACTGCATTGTTCTGTTGTAAGGTGTGCTGGGCTTTATGTACTGCATTGTACTGTGCAATAGTGGATTGTCCTGTGTAGGGTCATACCTAGAAGAGCCGTATTGTGTTACGTTGTATTGTACAGTACTGCGTTGTACAATACTGCGTTGTACAGTACTGCATTGTACAGTACTGCATTGTACAGTACTGCGTTGTACAGTACTGCGTTGTACAGTACTGCGTTGTAGTGTACTGTGTGAGCGGTACTGTGTAAGGTGTACTGTGTGAACGGTACTGTGTGAACGGTACTGTGTGAACGGTACTGTGCGAGCTGTACTGTGTGAACTGTACTATGGAGGGCCATACCGGACTGTGTTGTATCGCATTGCACCACATTCTGCCGTGCAGCGCACCATGCTGTTTCGTAGGTCTGTGGTAGTTTTGTCTGCCAGCCTTTACCCATATATTCATTCCATGGTTAACTGTTACGTCAATTTCTATTCAAGAGTTACTTTACGACAAAGGCACGATCCCCTCACCCCCCCTACAAAACAATGCTAAAGTCGTGAAACAGAGGAACGAAAACAGCAGTAACGGCCTGACTACATGGAGGCGAGTTGGCCGGCAACCGGGTTCACCGTTGATCAAGATCTTACCATGACTAGGAAATACTGTCAAGATGAAATTAAAATGCACAATTAGTTTCGTTTGGTAGCAGGGAAGATCCTAAGTTATCCAATATCTTTTACAGCTGTAGGCAAACGTTCGTTACACGAATCAGCTTGGTAGGTTGCCTTCATTCAGACATCAGTGTATCACAAATTGGTAGTACCACCGTTGTCTGTTGTGAATAGATGAATCTAATGATACAATCGCTCCAGTCGTACAAAACATAGCCTCAGCGATCGCAGAGATTGCCTCTCTGCGATCGAGATGGTTATTCGATCGCTGCGATCGCTAGGATTGGTGAAAACACGGTTTCCATATGATTGCTACGATCGTCGAGGGTATTTTTTAAGTGATCGTGGTGATAAGATGGAAACCTGACTTAATTAACTTTCTGATCATCCATTATTCGCTGATAAACCACGATTGTTATATAGTGAATAGTTTCATGAAGTTTTAAAATGCCCCAGGTGGTTGTGTACGGACCTCTACTTGTGTATCAACCAAGTAAAACTTGACTCTGAAGATGACCGCCGTTAAGGCCGTCGAAACGTCAGTCACTTCCACCAGCAATCTTTCTCAAGACTACACTAACCTGGACGATCAACTTGCACAAACATGTAACATCTAAAACTATTACAGAAGTCGTCCTTGTTTTCTGTGAGCCTACAGTCAACTCCACTGCGCCTCATTAAGTATTCAGGCATAGAAAACTCGGGTGCACTGTCTAAAGGCTTCAGCATACTGGCCGGGTAATGCGACGACGTAACCGTAGGCCGTGACGAGTGGAAATTAGCACCATATTATTTTAATGATATCGTTCAAACTGAACGCGTGCACGTTGCAGCGTTCGCGTGATGCGTCCAATGTGAACCGTGAACGACATCATTAAAATAATATGGAACTGATTTTCAAGCGTTACGGCGTTGCATTACGAGTCCAGTGTATACAAGCCCAAAATTGTTAAACAGCGACCTAACATGATAGCTTGATTGGGGCTTGGTTTTTAATCGTGTAAACTTAAAACAAAACTACATTTCTTAGTGACAGACCGGGGATCATTTACACCCCTAATCTCATCACATGTGAAGTGCTTTATGGGTTCGATTCCCATCTTGCGCTCAGAAATTTTCCCATGCAGTTGATGAAAAACCTGTGAAGCGGCAAAATAACGTCACGAATTCTAGGTCTATATTAACCTTGGCGAACTGACAGTGTGTGTCACATTTCCACGATTGCCTCGTGTTTCTAATATTCTCTCGCGATATAAATCCTTGTTGGTCATTGGCTAGAGGGTTTCACAGGTGGACAGGGTAGAGACTACGTTCATCCACATGTATTCGCGTTACCATTTTGGACTAGTTCAAAACGTGCAACCCTTAAACACCATAAAACGGTTCTTTACATACATCTCAACCTTTACAGAATCACTGGTTTATTATGCAGCAGTAAATGATCAAAATGTGACTTCCTTGGTGCTTTTTCTACACATTTTCTAATTGTATTGTTTGAACTGTTTTAAGATACTATCAAATATATAAGGCTTGGAACAAATGCTTGGATTCCACTCAACGAGAGCTTTTAAGGTTGTGTATTGCCGAACATGCGAAAAAACCGGACACTTCAAGCGAACGTCATTTGTTACGTTTCACTGGCGAGGAGTGTTCAGTGATGTCCTGATGCGCTGGCGGGGGGCGGTTTCCCCGACTACCCGTGTGTGAAGTGCCGGTAACTTCATTGAAATCATAAATTTGTTTCTATTAGATAATTATGATGACATATGACCTACTGAGCTGAAAACTATGCTTATCCATTCAAATAAGCTATAAAGATAAACATAGTACACCAACAAGTAATCGTTAAACCGTATTGCGTACAAATACCCTGTTGTGATAGCGACTGCATATTTATATTTTTCCAAATTGGCACACAAACAGAACAAAAACGGACCAAAAAGGATATATTTTTTAGTTCTGTTGGCCACAGAGTTAACCCCTCTGTTGCAGTCGATTACCAAGTATCAACTACTGTTAATTTGGTACTTACTACTTTATAATCCCTGCAGAACACTGGTTCCCTCCCTAGAAACGTTAAGTTCTCGTTTCATAAGTTTGCTCCTTCTGAACCTTACACCTGCTCTCATTTCGTGAAAGAACTTCCTACGTATCACCCAATTTTATTTTAGTCTCAGAATTTGTAGTAGTGTCAGAGAAAGAGTTCGAATGATATATGGATTTTCGTCAAAAGAACGTCCGAATTTCATTTATAATTACACCAAGCTTCCACATTCACATTTTTAGTAACAATCATTAAGTTACATTCCGCTTAGAAATAGTTCAATTTATGGCGTTGTGGCGTTTCGGGTGATGCCACTCGCCGAAAAAATCGATGGTGTTTTTTTTTCTTCTTTGCACAGAACCTGACAAGAATATGTGAATGATATCGGGGTATATGATATGGGGTACTTTATTGATTCATCGCCTGCCGTTTCGTCTTGATTGTTTCGGGAGAACAAAATTGAGAATTCAACGTTAGACATATGTTTACAAGGGACAATACTCCCACAAAAGAAAATTTGAAACCAGCTGGAGATAATTACGCAGCTGTTCTATTCCGAGGCATACTCCAAGTTAAACAAATGGCCACATGTATGTTCATTATCAATTGATAAGGCATTAGCAACTTCTTTCCTTTCATGGATTTGTATGGATTAAATTACTTTAGTCCGGGAAACAATATCTTCTCAATTATCCTACACTGCTGAAGTCGACTGGAAAAGTTGACTCGAGCGGGATTTGAACTCGCACGTTCGGGATAGCGGTCCGCGTTCGACTTCAGCAGTATTGGATAATTGTGAAATTATCGTTTAACATTACCATGGGGATGATTCTGAAATGGGTACTTTTATAGCAGGATGTTTATGAATTTGTGAAAGGTACTTCGGTTTTTGTGAAAGGTACTTCGTATAGCAGGATGTTTATGAATTTGTAAAATCATTCGGCTAGAACCGCTCAAGCCACTGTGCGTGGTTTGCATCTTACGTTTATTATATATATACATATAAAATAAAATCTCGCAGTAGGTGGGCTGCAGTCCACCTCTTTAACCCTTTACAGGGCACTGTTGCCATTTGACAACATTAATTTTACACTGGCTAACGCCAGACGATTTTACTGGTCAAGGGGAGACCTGAAAAACTGCCGGGTAAATAATGTGGATGGTAAATACATTGGACGGTCGTCATGTTCATTTACTTAGAACACTGCCCGATCAAGGGTGGGGAAATTCCAGCCTTGGTCCCCCTCAAAGTTATAACATGGAAAGGCAGAGTCATACTCTTTTTTTTAAATAATTGTCTGTTATATGTCATGTGATCACCTAGATATGCATTATTTCCGATTAGACGTGTCGTACCCAATGCCCGAGTAGAGAGCTACAGCTGAAATTAACCCCAAGCATGAACGTGTATTGATGGTTTGCAAACAGATTCTTGAGATTTACAAGACAAAGAAACGGCGGACATGTTGGTGCCACATACAATGGCAGTTAATGAGATTCTTTCGTTAAAGCTCTACGAACATAGCCGCCATGACGCCACGCGAAAACGATCAACTGATGTTGAGTTTATTTCTAGTTCCTGTTGTTGTTGTTGTTGTTGCTGTTGTTGTTGCTGTTGGTCTATGCGACTTAGTCATCGTTAGTCAACTTTTTAATTCAGTATTTGAATAATTCTTCAAGAAACTTTGCGGCAGACCTCCTGCTAAATATCAAGAGCAACTTGCTGTTGCAGACCCCCTCGACAATGATTACAATCCCTTACACATGGTGGTTGTAACTTGACCATGACAAATAACGTGATCGTTACTCAATCATGTGATCTGATCAACAATTAGAATGGCAATTACAAAGTGTCTTCAGGTACTTCGTATTCATTGGGGCCTTTCATATCCAGCAGGATCCTTCGCACCTAGTGGGATACGTCGTATCCAATGCAGGCAAAACAACATGTTCTTTGTTGAAGCGCGATTCATGAACATAACTTTCACTTCACAATTGAGCACGAAATCTTTGGTGGAGATTTCAGTTTTCAACAATATTTCCCCAGAAAAATGAAGTCGAAGAAGTACTAGAACGACAAGGAAACTCCTATGGCTGGACGTTTTATTTCAAATTAATGCGCTCGAGCCTTTGTATATTTTTCATGTTTGCCCGTGGCGACGCTCTTGGTTACTTCGTTGAGAAGAACCGAGCACAACCATAAGAATTACCAGGTAAAAATTGAAAACTATATGTACAAGTTCTGTATTCCTGTCCCCAACGATAGCCTCAGCCATCCGATTTAAAAGCATAGATTAATGCCATGCACCAAAGTGAAATAACTCAAAAGTTTGATGCGCCCCAACGACATTTCGTTGGTTCACGAAACACTTTCAAACATGAGATGAGTAATGAAAAAAACGTTGTCAACAATACGAAAAATACTGGACATAATCTGAAATACAATAATTCCATTTCAGGACGAGAATGATCTAATTTTCTCCTGGATTTTTGACCTGTAACTTTATTTTTAAGATTATCCATTTCGGGTTATGTTTCGCCTCACGAATAATAAAATACAGATGTTTATCATTGCCATTAGCACGATAAAACTTTATCGTAATCTTTCCATTTTGCTTTACTCGGAACATCAACATTTGTTCGTCCACGGTCCCTTCCGAGCTCGCATGATTTGACTTTGTTTACTGTACAAGTATCATAATTTGTTCAAGGCTTCCCAAAACTGTCGTTCACTTGGATTAATGTGAATGCACTTCTGTAAAAGTATTTTCCGCTGATTTCCCTCGAAATGTAACGCCAAGAAGTAAACGAGAAGATCTTGTAGCGAACGAGAAGTGTTCTCGCTTGTCGCACGCCTCACCACATCCTACAGGTGAGATGTTGGATGTCAATCATGGATATTGTTTAACGCAGTTTATAACGCGCACTATGATGGCAAGAGTCTCGTTTTCTGTTGCGGTAAACACCATGCTAATTTACAGACTGCTATACTTTCGTTCGTTCACTTGGGACTTCTTCAGATCGTCGGTAGACTGATGAAGCGTGGAGTCAACGAGGCGAAAGCTTAGTTGTCTACTAATTTAAATGGTATTTACCACAAATTTTGATTTAACATCATCGCCACTTAAACTGAAATGGTATGAAGCTAAAACGTTTGGCAGACATATTACAATCCAAGTTCTGTATTTGGTCCAGTCTTTTCTGCTTAGGTAAACACTGAAACCAGTCAGCAGTTACTAATAAATCTGTATTAGTAATTGCTGACTGGTTTCAGTATTTTGTTATCATGTAGATACTTAATGTCTATACCATATTTATAAATTAAAATGCTTACGTCAATAGTTTCTCCTTTGTCTCTTTTTTTCATGTTCAGTAAAACTAAATAAAAACCAGCCACTGCTCCACAACTGTACTGAGGTTTATTAATAGTATGCAAAAGGTCCTTAGCTTGCCTGAAAATAAACGATATGTCAACTTCACCAATCAGTCGTGGTAACACTGAACGACTTTACCTCAAAGAAATAAAACTAAACGAAATAAACAATTCGGAAAATAAACAAACCAACAAAAAAATAAAATAAGGATTCAGGTGTACCTTATGTGATTATTCAAATAATGTGAGATGCCTTGTAAAAGCACCGCAGGCATACAATCAGGAACAAGTTTTAATACCTAAAAATTTAGGAACACATTTGCAATAAGTTCCTGGCAGTGGAAGATAAACAAGTACACGAGAACGGAAGAAAAGACGACGAAAAAGACGAAGAAGAAGAAGAACAACAGTAACAACAAGAACGTCAACAACAACAGTATCAAAAACAAGTAACAACGAATACCATCAAGGGAAGATCAAAGGTAACACTAAAAACACGAAAGCGATGTGGGTATCCTGAACAAAGATTATTATTATTATTATTATTATTATTATTATTATTATTATTATTATTAAAAACGACGCAGCATAGTGATTTCTCAAATAAAGTATAAGTAAACATAAAACGAACACGAAAGAAGAAAAACTGAAAGATTGGAGTACAACTATACCTCCGCTGAAGCTTCCAAAATAAGATCTACCCACTGCGACTTGTGATCTTGACTCTATGAATCATCAAAATCATGCCAAACAGTGGAAAGACACGAAAGTTACGAAAATAAAGTATGAATAATGATAGGTGGAAAAGCATCGATCTGGATGACCAATAAAGTTTCACTTGTTTATTCGCTTCGTAATAGAATGGGTTCTTCGGTAACCTTTTGCATAACAAAATCAGTGCCATGATGGCAATGCTAGGTAGTTGAGGAGGAGGTGGTACGTTTAAAAACGGGGAAGCACAAGCTATCAAGGTACTTTTGGAAATGGAAAGGACACCCTCAAATGCAAAAACATTTGACTATGTATGTTTACTTACAAGGATGTGTTCGTCAATATATGGGAACCTTTAACTATAAGAAAGGGCATTTCGATAATCTTTTACGGGAAGAAGGGTTCGTGTTCTTAATACTCCCGGTTTCCAAATCCTCCTCTTGGTAATTAGTATAATGGAAGCGAGATAGCTAGGCTGAAACGATTGCAAGAACTAGTTGTTTCTAGTGGTAAGCAAGCTAGGTTCTTGGCTTGTACTTTACAAGATTCTCCCTCGAAAAGAGCCAGCCAAACAAAGATTTTTAATGTCTGCCCGATGCCCCCAACTTTTGCTATTGAATGGCATGGTGTTACGAGCGAGAAGTGTGTCATTTTAAGAAGAACGATACGAAGAGAGTAAAAAATATGTAATACAAACCATTGTTTGGCGCAAAGCCAGATGAGCTAGACGAATCAGAGGAACCACTCGTCCATGCAACGACCTTGCAAAGTGAAGACAGACAACACAGATTACAAGAACGCTCTAATCAGACATAGCAGCACTTTTAGTTCTCAGGGTCAACAATTTCCGTACTCGCTTCCCGCTTCAGTACTGGCACTTCAATACCCGCTTCAGTACTGGCACAGGCGAAGAGATAAGTGATAAACATATTTGTATATTGCTTTTAAGTACCGAACAAGGAAAAAGTGGATTTTAGATGGAAAAAACCAGCAAGGCCCACCATTTCATTTGCCAAGAAACCCCAGTATTGAGCTGTTAGTATGTAAAACGAGGAAAAGCTAAAAGAAAATGGACTAAGATTCTGAATATTATAACGCAAGTATGGAAAGAATGCATATTCTTTCCAGGAAGTAAGTAATCAGGATTGAGATGACTTTCTTAGGTCACGCACCACTTAATGTCACATCACTTCAACTTTCCTCATATACCGTATCTTATAAACGAAAATTTCAATGTGACAGAACGATGTCTTACCCTTGCTGAGTCCCCAACTGGAAACAATGACGGTAGCAATATTCTGCAGCTCTGACAAAGCCATGACGTTCACAAAAAGAACCAACAAACTACAAAATAAAAAAAAAAACAGACCCTCAAGACTAGCGTCGAAAATTTTGGAGACCGATAACAAATGTCTCATTTTACGAAATCTACACCAATAAAACCATTCCAGGTAATTTTTTTCTGTTACATGGAAAATGCTCTTTCAAGTGATAGAGTGATTGTTTGATTCTTAACAGCCTAACCAGGCCGCATGAAGTACGGTACTTTTAGTACAGAGAAATTTCGAGAGCTTAACTGGAAATACTATCCTCGTTAACGTTGAGATCGATAGCTTTGGATTGGAAAAAATCAGTCCCTGCAAGTTTTTTTGAGCTCAATGGAATTCTTCGTCCGTGCATTTAAAGGCCACTGTCAACGTCATAGTTTTAAAATGCATCAAACTACTGCGGGTGACTTTAAACGACACAAGGCTAAAATTAATCTGCGCTCATAGGACTGGATCGAAGATTTTTCACTACATAGCTATGACATTGAGACAAAAAAGGACAGAAAAGACATTCCAGCGAGAACTAAACCACAACAAAAGAATTAACGAATTTACCAGCCAGGCGTAGCAGCTTTGCTGATTGAGCACCAAGACTTTCAATATGTCATCCAGAACAGATTGAATTTGGATATTTTCACGACTAGAATCAATCTCGACCGCCAGGAGTTGAATTCGAGCGGAAAACGTCGGATCAGTAGACCAAATCTGGAGCGCCTGAGAAAGAAACAATGACGTCTTCTTCAGAGTCAAAAAGCAAGACAACAACCTTCGAAATAGTTTGTAAGTTTGTACAAAGGAGATCTTCATATCGTGTTTAATTCCCAGCAGGTACTTTACCTGTTGACAGTGCTCCACTGCTTCCTTCCTTTTCTTGGAATAATAAAGACAGTAGCTAAACTGTAATGCCAGCCACTTTTGAGTAGATTCCACGATATGTAAATGTCTTTTCCGGTACTCTTGTGGTCTTGTTGTAGTGGTCTTCGATTCTTCAATGGCTAATATCACAGGAAGGCAATAGAAGACTCCCCTTAATGATTTGATATCACTCACCAGAGGGCAGGAAACTACCATCCGTAGACAATTATTGACCTCAACAAAGTCTTTCACGTTTTCTGAGTATTTGTTCGACAGACGATCACGAACAAACATATGGATAGAAAAAGGAGGGCGATAGGAACGGAGTTCTAAATTTCAATAACATATACCATAGAAGCGTTTATAGTTGATGATGGCTAAAATGATTACTTAACTACAGAAAGAACTTCTTTAATATGCTTTTTCCCAGTGATTCCAGGTGTATGCACACAATACAAACCTTTTGCAAGTGCAAACTGAGTCATCACCTCGCAGAGTTTGTGTCTTTTCATCGTCGGTCTAGCCACTTTGTCGTCAATCATTACGTCTGCCATCGCAGCTGCGAGTAAGGCCCAGTTAGTGAAACTATCCGGTCGAATGTGAACTGCTTTTTGAGCAGCACGGACTCCACAAAGCAGTTTGCTGTTCCTCGAGGTTGTACCGGTTACGTCAGAGGTAGTTGTCATGGGACTGCGCCCTGCACCAATAGTGCTGTAGGCGTACGTCGTGGAGATACCCTGAGACAAAATGACAGTTGTTTATTTTGATGATGAAATATTTACGCTGAAAAACAACGGTTAGTGGATCGATTCTTGTCACTGCTTCGGAAAACTTATCAGCATAAACAGCTTGCGAGCATGCGCATTGACATATATCAACGTAAAGCTACCACAATTATACCACTCGGCGTAAAGAGTTTGAGAGCATGCGTATGGATACAAATCAACATAAACCTACCAGAATAAACATTAAGTTTCTGCAATATTCATTTTGCCAACAAAGTAGTTTTTCCAACATATTTAAAAACTCGAGGTCTTCGACGCCCGTTTCACTTAATATTTCTAAATCGTTCTTCTACGTCAGAACCGCGAAAGACATGACATATTGGAATTAAACCAGAATCCCATAAATTGAGACGTTGATAATATCCTTCAATATCACTGACATCTGTGGCCTTCAGTCACTATCCAGATGCAGGTAGCTCAATGGTTAGAGAGTTTCACCACCGATCACATGTTACGGGTTTGATTCCATAGGGGGCTTAAATCCCGTTAGGTAACAACTAGGAACACTTGTATTTAATTGACATGGCTTTTTTACTAATATTTAGCGAGTCCTTACTCTTAATGAACGTTATATCATGGTATTAACTAACTAAGTAACTAAATATTTGATCAGGGTATCTTTAAAAGATATTTAATATCATAATGATAAACAAACAAGAAAGTGTCAGCTTACCTTAACATTCCTATCCCCAAGTCTGTGGGCTGCTTCGGCACAGCGGCCAGCCTCCTAGTAAACGGCACATATTTAAATTAATGTGGGTTATTACAGTTTCTATTTTTCCAACGGTCTTCATTTATCGACATTTCTATATTTTTAATATCATGTGGGTTTCAATTAGAAACGTGTACGATCTACTTACATCCAATCTGTTTGACTGGTGGCGAATCATGAACGTTGCCAAGTTGTTCCATAGTAGGCTGCTGTGTGGACGTCTTGTAAAATAGAAAGCAATAGATGATTTCCAGTTTTATATGGAGTTTGTTCATGTACCGATATTTCAGTTGATCTGGCTGGGAAGGAAGTAAGTACGTCGAAAGAATCGTTCCACAGTAAAGCAATTTGCAAACGTCTACTGGGATAGTGATCCCATAACATCAGCAATAGATTCACCGGGCGGATAACGCGGTCTCGTGATGGATTTTCAAAGGCAAGTTCCTCGTGTTACGTCATATGAGGAATAGTCCCAGTCCCCTTCCTACTCCGCCATGGGACATGCACAATCCAATTTTTCGACTTCGACACCGCACAGCAAATCCAAGAAACGTCCAACGTTAAAATTTTTCGCTAGTCTACTTAATGAAGACTCTTAGAACCGCGAAAAAAATTTTTTGGGGTTGGTGGCACTTTAACGTGCGACATCTTCAGAGAATAAAATTATAAGTACAGTAAAGTATATGGAGAGGGGTGCATACTGAATGCTATAGTAACCGGTTTGCACTAGTCATCATATATTTAGTTTTCTGAGACTGAATTTTATTCTCTGAACATGGAGCGAGGATGTCAATGAACCGTTAGATTTGAATAAATTTATATGTACCCCCCCGTTGTATGCTGGGCTCTTATATTCATCACGAGAAAGCAAGGATGGATTATTATTGTTTGCTTAACATTATTTCTACATCCAGGACCCACGTACTAAGAGTAAAAGTTTACTAAATATGGAACTGATAAGTAATCAACACCAATGAAATAGAAACACCAAATGAGCAGACTTCGAGAATGTACGTCAGCAGAGATTAAAAATCAGGTAACACTCTTTAATCTGTTAAAAACTTCATGTTACCATAAACCTTTTTCACCCTCGGATTTTCTTTAAATTCGTAAAACTAAATTCTTTCGTCGGGATTGTCGTCGTAGTTATTTTCCCAATCGGCTGGCTTATTCAAACGTTAATAGACTTTTGGTTTTTGATTTCTAATGGCAAACTAATCTATGAGCCAGGTGTACATACTAAACGGAAATTATTAAGCTCAAAAAAACAGCAATAATATTAAAGATAAATATATAGAAATAACCTGTGTATCTCTCTAACAATGTAGCTTTTGCCCACACCTGGACTGCCCTAAACAGGATAGAAAATTGAGTGAAACTTTTAGAGGAGTTTAGAACTCGATTTTTGGGTCAAAGATTTGCCTTATCTTTGTACATGTTTGAATGTACAAACAATATGTTAAGATTTTCCTTTGCAAACTGGAAAAACTTACACAATAATCCCTGAAATTCTGTCCTTTGCTATTTTAACACATCTACGATTGTTTGAATGGACCTATCTCCAGATGTAGTATTTGCAACGCGTAGCGGTACCTTTAGATGCGAATATAATCGTATACTTAAAATAGTCTTACATTTATTGTTTTCAAACCTGCAAAGCGTAGAAGGTCGCAAATAGATAGCTTGCTTCAGCAATCAAATTTTCATTTCCTTAAAGCACAAAATCAAAGGAGTTAGAAAGACAGTTTTCAAGTAAAAAGCTATTAATTTCAAGAGGAGCACGGGGAACTTTCGTTAAGATGATGCAATGAGACCATGGAAGATTACAACTCTGAATTTTGGTGCAGTTTATGAACCTGAGGGGTAGAACCCTGGGTTAAGTTTAATGGTTTAAGGCAATGGACTAAATCGTCACACATACCTCCCTGGCCCACTTTAACCAGTTCAGTCAATGCAGCAGCGGCTAACGTGACGTCTGATGTGATTAGTCCGATGGCACTAAGAGCTAACAGCCCTTGTTCACTGGCTGGCTGCATCTGTGTGCTGAAGAAACTTAGTAAGTAAGCATCTTTATTCATACTGGAAAATTAAGAAATACAAAGAGGATTTCCTTGTCTGGATACTATGATCCAAACACGCAGAATGTTGTAAGACTTGACAAAAGAGTACAAAACACGAGCCGCTACGGGATCAATAACAGCAACGGTCATCATTTACCTTTCAAATAACATTTTTTTCGATCCACTGATATCCTTTAACACGTATCCTATCATTCCCATGGCGGCTCGAATGTGTGATTTTTGAGCTCCACTTGACGCCAGTTCGAAAGCTTGTTCATATGCTTGACGAAGGAATAAAAGATACGAAATTCATTTATTGACGATGATTCTTCCGATGACTTATATTAAGTCCAGACGTTTCGGCAGCCTGTGCGGCAGCCATCTTCAGAGCGACAGTTTGCTACTGGCTCGGTGTACTTTCACCATCGTAGTTTGACGTGACGACGCGAGCTTGCTTACGATGACTGCGATGACTGTGATGGACTGTCTCTTCCTGAAGCGTGAGTGCTACAACTCAATCATTGGATGTTTCCTGCGATTGTCTTCGCTTGTCATCAAGCAGGAGTCCTCGATAAACCAGTGGAATATTTACACCTCACAAGAATATTCCACTGGAATATCTTCCTTTCCCAAGTTACGTAATCGTTAGATTTGACAAGCTAGTTACCCAGCTGCTTACCCCTCTATTTGCCTGCCTTTCCTGACACACACACAAGACCGACACAAAAACGCATACATGCTTGAGCCTAAACATGTACGTATAGACATATGTGGAGCGCTAGGCTTAAAAGATTTAACAATAAGCTGTCCCTAACTTCAGGTGATGTTTACCTTGGTAGCTTTCTCGCAATTGGCCAGCCATAAAGAAAGCCAGAGCCAAACCAGTTATATGATAAAAATCCGTCAAGGGACTTATAGTTTGGTATGCCTCGACCGACTCTGAATATTTTCCTAAAACCCTAAAGATCGGAAAGTTCGCGTCTTAGTTATACTTTTATGAAAGAAACGAACTACTATGAACCCCAAATTAATCACTTTAGGCTCAAAGACTTCATACACAATTCAATAAAAATAAAGCTTGATGTCAATTATGTGTCGAGCAAATGAAGTTATTACATTTGTTTGTACACCTCCTAGCCGTCAGAATTTCTTGCCAATTTTCCACTAAAAATTCTTCACCTTATCAAAAAGCATTTACGTGTTGTTCGAAATTGCGCATGCACTTCAAGCTCGTTAACTCAGAAAAGATATCTGAGCCCCTGA
>JBAHVQ010000017.1:956991-988251 GCA_036872915.1 Nanipora kamurai
AATGTTTTTTATCCATTTATTCACATATTTATATATTTACAGATTATATTTATATAAATACAAAAATCGTCAATTAACACCGAAAAGCTAGAACTGTACTGATACAAATACGTACCATACTTTCGGCGAAGATACGGCCTACGGAATGGGAGGAAACCCCCCAAATAATGGGGTTGATAAGATGGATCTTGAATTGCTGTTTCTATCTTTTCGTCGAGTTTTACTATGAATGCAAAAGAGAATTATTATACTTGGTTAAACCTCAAGCTTCCAACACGGTTAAAAACACGGTCTTCAATAACAACACTCGCTTCCATAGAACCATCTGCTGATTCACCTTGTACTCATGTCCGTTAGCATTCAATTGAAGTAAGCTATGTGCTATATCTGAATTCATACACCGATGTGTAAAGACGGCGAAATTTTCAAGCACGTGCAAATTGCGTACACGTAGAATAACTGCCATCTTTTCCATAAACACAGTCCCTCATTCTTAAAAAAAAATTATGACTACTCTTGATGGATACTCTTAAAAAGATAATGGTTACTCTTCGATAACTATTATTAAGAAAGTGCTACATAGTGGTAAACTACAACATGTTAAAACTATTCTTCTGGTACTACGAACACTTACCAGCCAGAAGGAGCTGAAACAGAGTCAGGACAAGTAAAACTTTAAACAACATTATTTCTCCTTTTTGGGTCTCAGAGACTTGAGCAGAAGAACGGGCAACGTATACACAATCAGTGTCGTATTATGATCAAACGTCTGAACTAATATATCCCTAGGAAATGAGCGATATTGAGCGCAAAAGTTAAAAAATCCATTTGTTAACATTATACTCCATGCATTTGAACTTTGAAGTGCAAAACACAGGAAATCACCGGGCTTTCACTTTGACAACGCGTGCTCGGAACGCAGAACCATCATTAACTTGCGGGGGTGGAAATAAAGCAAGAATATCGCAGGTTACAGTACTTTAAAAACAAATTACAGGAATCTCGACAGTAACATGAAGCATTTGCTATTTTAACTGACTTAACGAAAAGAGTCTTGACTTCAGGTGATCTTGAATTCTTATCACAAATATGGCAAGATATCGAGACTTACGTTGATTAACGAGATGCGCCCAGTTCATGCAAAATTATTGGAAAAACAGAGAGGAATTTTCTCAAGAATCAGCAAATTGTGAATATTAAGTTCCGGAATTTTTTCGGAGTTAATCACTGCTGGAGGAATTCTTTCGATATTACTAGATTTGAATAGATACTGTCAAGCATCTATTATCTATAGGTTGAAGGCCATTGGGTAGTGTCAAACTAATACTATTCAGACAATAACCATCAATTACTTGAATGAACAACGTTGATATCCTTTCCCACAAGCTTATCTTTATATTTCATTGTGTGATCTACTTATTGTAAGAATGAGGCAGGTGACAATCAGACACGTGAATTAGATGAGCTAGTGTTCATATTGAGGACTGCATGATCAACAAAAAGTTAGAAAAATATGTTTATTTCTAATCTGCGTTTATCATTTTATCTTAGCCTCTGGAGTTTAAAGAAGACCAAAATATGGCTTGTTTATCTGCATAGACCTTGATTTGTGGTGATTCTGGTTGTCATTCGATTCCGAGCTGTGTTTTTGTCCTTTTCAAAGCTTTTTTTGTGCTGATCTACTCGGTAAATATGCCATATAGCTGCAAAGAGTTAAACTATTTCTACAATATATAACATTCTTATTGCAATAAGACCGAGCATGACTAATTATAGCGTGAATTTGGCCTGACTACCATGAGCAAAGCAATAAAACATTGGAATAAGGTAGTATGGAAAAACTTTAAGCTCGAGGTGTACCTATTTTAAGAGGAAATCGTGTATTACATTTTAAACATCAACATCAAACTTTCAGCTAGATTTTAAACTGTTATCATTCTACTTAACGGTCTTCATAGTTCATCCTCAAATCCTATCTTAAAAGTAGTTACGAAAAAGTTGCTTTTTGACTAAATATTGAGATTGTTAATTCACAGATCATGCAATGCTTCCGTCTATATATATATATATATATATACACACACACCTACAGTCGTGTCGCCTTTTTTACCACCATATATTTTTACCCCTTTACCTTGGTACACCTGTGAATTTAACCTCTCCTCTAGACATTTCGATTCAGATAATTTGCGACTAAGATGTAAAATTTGCTTAGACTATCCTCAAACACACGCAACACGATAGGATAATGCCAATTTGTTCAAGTGCATGAAATATCCAAGTTACCTGAGATCAATTAAGTGTATGACACGGATGTCGGAGAGAAATTCAAGTGGTGTGGTGACCTAAAAATCAAAGGAGAGCTTCCTCAGTAATCTCTAAAATCAATATTCCAGTATCCCTCACTTTAAGAAAAAAGACCAAAATTGTTGAATCCAATTCTTCATTTAATGTATAAGAATATAAAAAGTTGTAAAAATGGGTTTTTTATTTATTTACAAACGTTTTTGACCTGCTTGATGACCTACCGGCGGATGATTGTGTTGATCGAAAACGTTTGTAAATAAATAAAACATTTTTATATCTTTTTATATTCTTATAGAGAACAAAATTTTATAACGGTAAACATAAGGGTAAATAAGGGACAAGGGAGGCTCCCAGTTGGCTTTCGAAAGTCTCCTGTTCATGTATCACCGTCGGGCCCGGTTGTTCACGCGCCGATTACAGCTAATCCTGAGTTAAAATTTAATCGGCTCTTTTGTTCGGCGTGTTCTGCTGAGTAATATTAACTGAAACTTTCTAGAAGAAAACCTTTCTATATTTGAATGATATCTTAACAGAAAACTATAAACATCCTTTTCTTCGTTAGCAGTATTTCGTGCACAAATTACCCACAAAGCTTTCACTAATCCTGGATTAAAGTAATCGCTTTTTGAACAACTGGGCCCAGTGGTTTTATCACTTCTGGTGCCAGGAAGGTCTGAGAGCAAGGACTATATGGAAAACCGGTCTAACGCTCCCTATCTTGACTCTTCATTCCAATAAGCCCGCAGCCATGACAAAAAAATATGAAAAAAATAAAGGCATTTGATTATTTCTTGTACGTGCTGTATCAACACTGGGTCCGGGATTGGGGAAAGGCCACGTTCCACGTAAACGTCGGAGACCTTTGGGTCCTGTACATGAAATGGTTTCCCTTTATCTTTCAGAAAACTTCAAGCCACTTGTAAACAAAATAATAAGGACTTGTGTAGTCTATTGTATGAGCCTGATTTACTTTATTGTAAAATGACTATATAATTCATTACATTTATAACACGACTTCTTGTACTAATACTATTCATAATACGAATTCGGTGACAAATGTTTTTAACTTTTGACAAAATGAATATGCCTATGCAAACGTCTCTGAAAGGGAGAAATTCAAACCCCACTGAACCCCCCTCTTGATATCTACCACTGTTTATTCTGTCGAAAGTGACTATCTGGAATTTGAAAGTGACCGAGTGGAGGCCAAAGCAAAAGCCTACAGTGTTCCACATTGACGGCACCCCGAAGGCCAACCATTTGTGGCAAGACACTCTTACATTTGGGAAAGTTTCGAAAGACTCCTTCAGCAAAATTCCTGAATATAGTCGTGCAGAGCAGTGTTTGAGTCGATTCACAACGATTCATTGATCCTGTTAGCAATCCTCAGGTCAGTTGCTTCAAGTCTGAATAGCTTAACCAGTGGATAAGTGGCAGCGAGTGACCAGCACCATCAAATAATTAAACAACCGAACTTAAATTTCATCAGCTGAATAGAACTATCAAATGAGCATTTTGCTATTAAATGAATAGAATTTAAATTCGGTTCTTCAATGTTTACATAGCGCTGGTTCCTCGCTACGCCTCGTCCTGGGGATAAACTTTAAATCAGTAACCAATCCTCGTGTACACGAATAAACGAACAGACGAAATTAAACTTTTTGTGCCGAGAGGTCTGCTGCATGTATAATGTTATGCCATTCTGCATTGAACCAGTAGTCTTATACAACAGACCTATTGAAACCAACAGCCTCATACGGTATTTACGTCGTAGATGCACTAGGCCCAGATGAGTTTTACGTGTCCAAGTGGCCCCATGGGTGTACGCAAGGCAGGAAGAGGAGGGATTTGTACCCCCCTGGGTCTGCTCAACCTTTCTAAATGAATATTTTTAATGCACCTTATGACGGCGACCTTCGATTACCTTCAAGTAAAAATAATCTTGTAATTGAATCTATTTTGCTAAGGAGGACAACCTCTAGTATTTTCACCTTTATTATCATATTGTGGTCGGCTTCCGCTTAGGGGGCACGTAGGACGAACCTGCACCTTAGCTCACTATCTCAGTCGTGGTAGCTCAATGATTAGAGCGTCTCACCGGTCATCAGAAGGTTGCGGGTTCGATTCCCGTCTAGGGCTCAGAAATAGTTTTTCTGAAATTAAGAGCTTGACGAACGTTCTCAGGTCATCTGATATACACCAAACTCCCACATGCGCTAGACTTCTGCTCAACCAACACTCTAATCAATAAAGTGATTGGTTTCGAAAAGCCCTGCCTGCTGGTTTTACAAAGCCAATACAGGACAATCAATGACTTTATCAGTTTCTCGTTTTCATTTTGATTAAAGAACTGGTTTATTTTTGCTTTATAACTCTAGGCCTTTTATTTGCAAACTTTTGTCCCACTACCACCTTTGAAAAAAATTCTGGGGACGCCCATCTGCGACTCACTCGTCAGGGAGCCGCATTGGAGCGTTTGGACCAGTGCAGCAGCAAGTCCTGTAAGTAATATTTGAGTGAAGGAATTACCTACCTCAGAATGATGAAAATAAGTAAACATACATTTACAGCGCCAGCTACATTCCTAATTATAGTATGCGTAGTCAGATCTTTGCATGTATACTTTTACAATTCACAAATTTATGTTAATGTGACTTCTACATTCCCACCAACACGACCAAAATAGAGGGTACCGGACCATAAATTTTGGGACAGCTGCCAAAGATTAGAGGTGCCTTGTCTAAAACACTTGTAGCGTGAACCGGAATTGAGCGGGAAGACATCTTTATGGCAGAGTTAAGATTCGAATCCGGAACATTGACGAGGGCCACACTTCGCCTGAATTACAGCTGTGGTCACGCAAATGTACATTTTGTCTGCTGGCAGGATATGGTTTCCTGATAGGAAGCTGTGATTCGACTCAAATACCTTGGCCCTTAGCGGTATTGAGAGCTTAACTTTTCTTTCTCTATACGAAATCATGGGTGCATATATGATCTTTACTTTCATAATCACGCAAATATTGATTCAAAGATATATACTTCAGTGATAGAGATATTGAGTCGCATTCTTATGGCTAAACGGCCATCATACATTATGCAAAAAACGTCTCTCCAAACGGTTATACGTAAGCGCAAAGTTCGGATATTGTTCAACACGTGCGTCTTTCCGTTCTGGAACTTCTGCAAATCACGCATTGCGAGAAAGTTTTCGGCTGAATTTTAATAAATATTCTATTCCTTTTAAGTCACACTCCCGTCCTGTGTAGCACATATTTTTTGTGTCACAGGATATGGCGATGGGTTTTGGCAAAGTATGAATTCGCCAAATGAACTAGGACAGAGCTGGGTCGTTGAAGAAGTAAATTTTCCACATTAACAACTGTCTAACGGATGCAAGGAGAACCCTTGATCTGCTATAAGTGAATTACACCGGTCATTAAACTGCTGAGACAATTACTAGAACGCTCTTGAAATAAATAATGTGAAAGTCGCCAGGGGTTTTGCATGGCTTTCGACACTTCTCTCAAGGGTTCTTCAAGGTAACTGTCACATATAAATACAGACCGGATTGCCACCAATGTTACTACTTCCAAATAAAAAGGGAGTATTTAGCAATTTTTTTGATCAGCGTCGCTCAGGTGAACGTCTTTTGCCAATTAGCATTAAATCGTGAGTCACTGATGTCGAAAAATCTCATAATATTGCCCATTTATTTATTTAAACTGATTTATTCTCGGTAAGCCAATCGACCAAAGAAAGTTAATGAAGGTACCGATGAAATAGACAGTTTTCCATGAGGCTATGTGTTTAAAAATCTTCAAATAAAATTGCAGTCATCATCCTAATGTTGTAATGCAATGAAACATCCCTCTTATATAACATAATTATAAATGTCCGAAAATCTAACAATTTAAGGTGTCTTCCTAGAGTAATTTTTAACAGGAGACTGGTAATTAAATTGGCTCGAGACTCATGCGCAAGTAGTGATCTTGTCGAACCGTTATTCTGTCACGACAGGACCGACCGCGTCGTACAAATGTTAAATTTTTGGACGTTAGCTTCGGTGAATTTCTTTAAAATTTGATAAATAATGCAAACACAATAAGTGTAACAACATATCGAATTTTCAAAATTTTTCATAAGACAGAATCTTTTAAAAGATCCACTAAGTTTATTGCAAAAAATCTACCTTGACAACCTCTTCTAATATTTTAATATTTTATTTTTCAGTGGAATATGTAGCCTCATACCAATTTCCACAAAAAAGCTACCGAAGAAATTCGAAGATAATGAGTCTTAAATGTGATAAACGTGAAAATATGCCGATGTTCCAACGCTATTATCATCATCTTAACAATGGAAAATTGTACATTTTGACAAATATCTCATGTTTGTCATGGTTCTTGTATAGTTTGACACACTTTGTACCGAACTTACAATTATTTTAAGGATAGAAATGCCTATAAATGGAGACCGTACTAATTGCATCTTGTAGACATAGAAACTGTAAGGAGCCACGTTAATTAATTGTAGGGATAACATATACTGATAATGAACAGGTTAATCAATGGTCATGGGTAAATGGGATAAATGATTTAACGTCGCGAGTAAAGCTTGACTGTCACGAAGAGTCTTAGAACCACCTTATCACATGACTCACCCATTAGTTGAATAGCACGTGTTTTTGAGCTATGGGCAGCAAAAATGGACAGCGGACCAGCTTTGAACGTAACTCACATAACTTAAAAATTCCAAGAGAGAAGTGCATGTCCAATCACGAATTAGTGTTGAAAATAACCGATTGTGTTGATGTTCAGTAGATTACGCCTTCAGAACGTGGAAACGCTGTCAGTGACGCCTGTGTGGAACGAAAACGGCGTCCTTAATGTTCTGCAATGCCTTTGGGGTTTGAAATTACTCATACCCTTTGTTTTGCATTAAGAATTCTGTTTAAGGAAAACGCCGTCCGTGAATCGAGAACGCTTGTTGCTTAAGCTCACTAACGAGTTTGACACAAACTCGGAATATTTTATCTTAATTTATCAAACCTTTCAATTTTATCTCGAGCGTATTTTACAGCTACGGCAAGATCTGACGAAACAAGTCAGCTTGAGTTATGTAAACAGCCTCTTGTACGGTAAGTCACGTGGCACAAGTACCTCTCCAAGTCCTTTCTGAAGAGTGCGTGGCAGGGACACCGGCATACATTCCCAGCATTCCTATGGCGTTAACGAATGACCAGTTAGCATTGCTGCTGAACAGATATGTCCTATCTGCTGAGACGATTTTTAATGTAACATGCTGAAGCGACCTATTTTGTGAAATATCGCTCACGAATGGCATGTTATAAGTAACTGGGTTTTTTTTAGAACGCTAGTTACGTTAAAATCAACTATACACGAAGTAAAACGACAACTGTTTAGTATTTTTGTAGCAACAACACAACCTGCCACCTTTAACCCAACTTGTCTTGCAAAGAATCGACTAGTCATCCGATAAAATACACATTCAAACCAACTAAGTTGTTTTTAGCATAAGTTCTAACAAAGGTTGGTTGTTCGTTCCGCTGTTTCTAGCTCCTCACGCTCTACTCTCAGCTAACTAAAATGTTGCGAATGAATTTTTCATACAACACACCCTAAGGCCTTTCTTGTTCGTAAATTTTAACAGCGGTTGGCTTTGTACCCGTGAGTCGCCCTTAAAATATCTTGGATCACGTATTTCTGAGAGATGTTGACCACATTAACAGCACGGTTAGCACAAAGTGGATTTCTTTATCTTGTAAAAGTTCTTTATGTTAAACTCCAGTTATAAATCAACACTCGTTTGACTAATTGTGAAGATAGTCTTAAGTATTCCTGGTTGTCACTGATGTTTTTAAAGTTTGGAATGTGATTTTTAAGAGTCAGCTTAAGTAGTAGGCAGTTAAAGGTCCTAAACGTTCTTACAATTGTAAAAGGTTCTTAAGAACAAGTCTAAACATGGAGCATTAACTTCTTTGGACGAAATTAGAGCTTTAAGATTCAAGTTTTAATTGTTTTATGCCCAAATCTGACTTTCATCATTTTAAGAGTGTATATGAAGCAAAAGAAAATTTGCGAGTGCTGGAATCATATATTTTAAGATCCAACTGATATCAATTGCAAAAAACAAAAATCTTGAGCCTCTAGTGAAATGCTCTGTACAGATTTCTCAAGGGATCCGAGAACCATCGATTTAGCGTCGTTATCCGAATAGATTCAAAAGTCTTACCATTTCACATTGTTGATGCAAAGGTAGCATTCTCTTATTAATTACTTTAACCCTTATACGGCCAAGGAAACGCTAAAAACCAAGGGAAAATTCTGCCACAAGGTAACCATCGTGAACTTTACCTTGAAAACCAGATAAAGTAGATATATGGAATTACTGACTATAAATACTCATGATCGTAATTTGTAAATGAAATTTGAGGCGAATTCTAATTAGACAGGATCACTTGAGGTGGGCCTTGTTGGCGACACTAAAAGAACCAAAGATGTTGAGATGTTGCACTAGTCAGAATGAGTAACCATTGGTTTTTCACAGATTAATCAAATTTTACTGGACAAGGGAGAATCATTGGAGTGTTTCATGGCTACCCAAGCTGGCGTGATAACGCGAAGTTCATGATTACACAACATTCCAAAGTAACGTTGCATGATTACTTAGTTCTTTCTTGAAGGCGTTGTGGCAGGGGTGGTATGTGAATCACGCTTCCACTGACGTCAGGGAGGGTTGAAAATGGCAAAATTTACCGTGCTCGTTGGATTTTTTGAAAGTTACAAACCATCAGCCGCCGGCAAGAATTTCATAAAAATGATAATCAGCGGACGGAGGGTGACAGATTATTATATATGAAAAAATAAAAGAAACAGAATATCTTTCTTAGTAAGCAAAGAACCAAACTATCAAAAAAGTTAGCAAAGACTCCAAAGTAATCTACGACATGCCTGGATTTAGTCTTGAACATTGCTTCCCTTTTTCGAGCCATATTTCGTCACGGGCGCTATATCGAAGTATTTTTTTAACTATATCGAAAAAGAAATTTGCCCTAAGACTCTCCAGCCCTCCTTTCAATTAAAAAAAATCCTTGTAGAGGCTGATCGATTGCCAGACTCACTTTCAACCAATAGAACTTCTAAACGCGAGGTACTTCTTCTGAATGACTGTATTCCATCACAGGAAAGCAGAGTCCGTTAATTTTTAGATGCCACAGAAAACATATGTTCTACTGCTCTATGTGACTACCTTAACTTAGACAACCAGTTAAACAAATATTTATTAAAGCTCATTGTATCAAATTGTATTTTTATCTCTTCAGCCATTCTAGTCCATTCTTGATGATCTTTGATGAGATTGGCCAAGGATTCTTGCTCCCAGGACCCACGAGTAAGGAACGCGCCACGAAACGAGATCTTTGTTTCGTAGCGCAATAAATCGCGTTAAATACTGCCAGCAAACGTTTGTGTTTCGTCACAGTCTTCGTTGATCAGGTTTGGTAATGACTTTGGAATAAACCCGAAATCTAAACGCTTGCGCATGCGTGGGTTTCTGAAGCTCTACAGGTGTGTTCAGCGGACTCGGCCAGGATTTCAATAGAAATTAGCTGAACCAGTTGTGTTCACATTACCGGTTTGGACTGGGATTGGACTTTAAGTAAAGTGCTCTGTCGACAGAAGGGAAAGACGTTATGGAGTTTATTGAAACCAAATTATTCCTCAGCATGGCAACTTGACTATTAACATTTAGTGTCCGGTCACGAGACTTTTGTGTGCATAAATGATCTGTCAGAACAATATAAAACAATAAATCCTTGCGGGTAGTTTTTGACTTGAAACAATTCCAAACACTCAAGGGAGCAATTTTTGGAAAAAACCTGGGACACTAAAGGTTAAGAGTCCAAATGTAGTCCGACTTCGTTCACAACTTCAACAAATGTAGTCCAACTTCAGTCCTTTCTTAGATCAACTCAAACGGGTGAACTTCAATCCAGCCCAGATTCACTCCGAATCCAGCCCGATTGTGTTCAATCCAGCGAAATCTCAGCCCAAATCCAGTCCAATCCCGCTGATGTCAAAGCACCTTGAGGTGTTTTGGTTGAAAAACTGATCAAAACCCCGATATTCATCACTACAATTCATTATGGAGAACAAAAGTACGAATGTGACCAAATACACCATATTTTAGAATGTTATTACTGTCATGAAGCCCTACCCCAACTTTTCAGTAGTTTTCATGCATTCGGAGAAGATATGTTCAGCTGCCCGCTGGGTATTAATAAAGCACGAAAACGTTCCCGGCGCTTTTATAGCTACCAGGCTTTTTTCCACGCATGCGTGTTGCGTTTGACAGTGGTGTAGGCACAGCCCACAAGTACGGTATCTGGGAAAAAGAATCGTCGCCGGACGAATACGGTTTTCAAGTGTCACGGCACAATTGCCGAAATCACTAAACCTCAGTGCGGTCGTACTGGTTGGACCGCAGACCAGGTATGGGAGAATCTGCGCAGTCTTGCCTAATCAGGCGTGCCGATTTACCATTACCGTCTTCGTCTCGTAACAGGGAACACACCTCCGGGAGATTTTCTTCCGGGTGGAAAAGAATGACATAGATTTTTGGCAAAAAGATGGCCGCTAAGAAGTTGAGGCCAAGAAGGAACGACATGGCACACATGATCCTGACCTTCTTCTTGCCGATAACGCCGTAAACAGCCACGAAGTAGATGAAGATGATGGGATACATGAAGAAGATGGCCAGAGATACAAACTTTACCTCACCGTGGTCGTCAGGTGAGGCAATCTCATTCATGTGGAGAATATTGAACACCATCATGAGGATGAGTATGAGGAAGACCAGAGGAAGAAATTCGGGTCTGGAATGTGACGAACACTCGATGTATTCGACATCTGGTTCGGTTGTGTTAAGTGTGAGTACTTTCACTGGTGCGAGGCTCAGGTAAGTCACGACAAAAACGACTTGAAAGATAATGAAGATGAGGCTCACTGCTGTTTGAGGATTGAAACAAAACCACTTTCTTTTTAGCTGACCACCTTCTGTGTAGCAGTAGTTGTACAAAACGTGGCTTCGAGCGATCAGAAAGGTTAGCGGAATTCCCAGCGCAAGAACAAAGATGGCGTTGTAGGCACCACACAAGCTTTCGGTCGGTTTCATGAGCAGCAGGACCGGGAGTACGAAAGTGACAAAGAGGGATAGCAGGAGAGGTAGTGAGGCACACTTGGATCTCGCGAACGCGGGAGTGTGGGCTTTTTTTACGTAGAGGTTTACGGTATAGACGAGAAAGCAGATTGTGAAAGCCAAGAGGAAGATCATGACAAGACTAAAAGGTTCATGCCAGCGCAAGTAATCCAAGTAAGGAGGTTGACACTTTGTCTGATCCACCGTGGGCTTTAACCCGCTTGGACATTTCGAACAGCGAGTCAAATTGACGAACGAAGATACAGTACCAGGTTCACAACGGAGACAATTCCAGCAGCACTTCGCTAACGACTCGTCCCAAGGTTTTCGACGAGTTCCTGGTGGACAATCCTGTGAACACTTTGATTGTGGGTACTGGGAACTCCTCCACATGACGTTGGTCTTATTGATGGACAACTTTATTTTCTCGGATATCTCAATTTCTCCGACTTCCTCAGTTTTGAGCTTCTGAACATTCCAGATTGTGTATGTGACGTCTTTGATGTATGCGTCCTGGCCAAAGCTGACAGTACGGCCAGTAGGGCTAGTAAAACGAATCCCTTCTAAACCGGTTTTGGGTAATCGGTCCGATCCAGGTTTGCAAGCTTCTACCACCGCGTAAACCGCATCAATTACGGAAGAACCTCGCCAGCTTAACTTCTTTATTAGTTCTTCCTTATGGTGAAAATAGTCACAATCTTCCAAGCTCACATTAACACAAACAGTTTGACTTATCCAAGTTTTTAGAAGCTCCGATTTAAAGAGATAGTCTTCGAAATCTTTTAAATATCCAAAATCCCTTTGAATTCCAAGAAGTCCTTCCAGGCTGTCTTCCCAATGATCCTGAGTACCTGAAAACTCGGAGCCGAGTATAAAATTCCTGGAAGACGTAGTGAAGCGATTGAGTTCCGTCATAAACCGGGGAAGCTCGTCTCGGGACGCGAACACGAGAATTACGGACGCGTTACTTCTGCCTTTTCTTAACCATTCGGTTGTCTCCACTGAATCCATTTCGTCCACAAAAAGTTCGTTAAGTAGGCAAATACTGTTGTCCTCACTAATCTTTTTAAAGTCCAGAAATTGTTGGCCGTCATTGAGGATTACAGAGTCGAGAATATTCCACTGGAAGTATTTTGCTAAATTCACAATTGCGCGATGGTGTGCATTTTTTTCCGGACTCATCGAATAGGCATCAGGCCAAATACGTTCACGAGGCTTCAGGCTTATCAGGGGGAGGCTGTCGTTTCTTTGTTTCGTGAAGGAGTGCACTTTTATTTCCAAGAAATGGTATTCGGTTTTGTCGTTCAAGTTCGTTATTATGGCGACCGGAGTGCGAGAAATATTAGCCTCGTTTTGAAACCATGTCCTTGTCGCGACTTTCAACTGCGCGAACGGGTCGGTTCCAGATCCCGAGCACGTGTCAATAATGTCATAACCGATATTAAGGTCAACATTTTCTTTCCTTATTTTCTCGATAGAGTAGACTAACGCTTCCACTTCGATGACCATCTCAGCGTCAAGTTCGCTACATTTTGATGAACCAGAATTTTTATGTAATGGAAGAGCTTGTCCAATGATGAAATCACCTGGCTGCCGCGGAGAAAATTTACCGTGGACAAACACGAGATAGCACAAAATGATTGAAATATCTGCAGTCGTGAAGGACATGGCGGCTTGGTGATCCTTGAACACGTTGCCTTGTTTTCTGCACAAGATGTTACAAGTAGGTGTTGATTAAACTATACGGCCCTTGGAAAAAGAAACAAATGCCAAAGAATTACCGATGCACCTTAGGGAGTAACTAATAAGACGAATATACAAATGATTTTTTACGTGAATTGGAAAGATAACGACTTTCGATATTCCCGTCCTCTTCTTTCTGTTGAGGACTTCTTCTGAAGTTTTCAAGACAAATGCACGGAAACGGAATCAAACCCTAGTAACAGAGGTGAGGGACACGTGTAATGCCACGCCCTCTAGCAATTCTACTGATAATACGGTCCTTAAACCCCTAACTATATGGTTCTGGTGGGGGCATGTTTTAAGTTAGGTCTTCCTCTACTTGAGTTTCTTTGCATGTTCTTGATAATTGACAATTTGTCAATAGACAATAGGAGTTGGGATGATGCCAATGAGAGACCAAGGGAGAATATTTCGGAGTTAAATGTAAAAATTCGCTGGTCGATTACAAATATAGACAGCTCTTTCCTTGAAGGGAGGCCAACGGCCAACGGCCAACCATGAGGGGCCAACAGCACACCAGAATAGCCGAAAGGCTTGGTAAATTAATACTGCGGTTACCTGGGATAATTTTTATGACTCACTCTAAAAGGATGATCTTATCTAGTAAGTAATAAGTGTCTCAATCTAACAGATGCAACTCTTCGGACAAGTGACTATTGCGTCATGTCCCCCCCGAAATACGTCAGTGAATGTGGAATCCTGTGACTTACTTGATATTCTTTGACGAAAAATTACTGATGTCCTGTTTGTTAAGTTGAGATTATGGCCTTGTAGCGGGAAGTTAAACATCGTTGAAGTCATGAAGAGACTTTCCGATAACGAAGGCTTGAATACTTTTACTTTCATTAACTTTTACTTTCATTTAACATTTACTTTCATTTTCAGTAAACTGACATTTGGCACTGATGCGCTTTCAGCTTCCCTCGCAACCTTCTTACGTAAAAAAAGATAAATGTCGTGCACGAAGCACTGGGAGAAATTGTTATTTGAATGAATTCTGATAGACACCGCTGGAACATGATTCAAGGCTTTTTCTTAATGAAATCTATATAAAGTCTTCTGTGACTAATTTATTTTAAACGCAAAACTTCTCTAATAAAATAACAGTTTGTATTTTTTATCTTGTTTGTTTGGTGGTCGAGAATAAGTACGCATTAGGGACAAAATGGACGGTGAAAAGCACTTAAGAAAACTCTAAAGAATTGGGTATTATCCGCTACCTTTAAAAACCTGCAAGCACTACATTAGGATGACTAAAATTCAGCAAGAAAGATAGGAAAACTCAATTTTTTGGATAATAAAAAGGACTATTAGGGACACAAAATGCAGTAATTGATATTTTATCCAAGCCAAGTGGGATATTTTGTTGAGTTATCGAACGCATTAGCACTGTTCTTAGGCGAATCTCCGCGCATGTCCAGCAACGCTGAAGCTTTTAACAAAGCAAATCGCTGCATGACATCCAAATAGAACCTTTTTAGCCTTTTCACTTGAGCTTAAAACAAAACAAGTCCTTGTGGTAAATTAATACGTGCTTAGTGGTAAATCCTTATCTTTTTTCCTTCAAAGCAAACGAATACAAAAAAACTCATTGAGCCGTGGTCGCGCAATTGTGGTGACAGTCCAGTGTTTCAACGTAAGTATGCAAGATACACCGGCTGCTTCAAACAACCTTTAAGATAACTGCCCTGTTATAATTGAGGTCTTGTCCAAAGTAAATCTGTTCCAATATTAGTTTTGACTTTATCAGCTTTGTAAACACTTTCTATTTTGATAAAATGGCAATTGGCAACGAAAACTAAATGAAAAGAAATCTGACAGATTATCGCTGTTATAATTAAATGCATTGAACATTTTTATCCCTTACTTGTGTCCATTCGCACGTAACTGGATATATGAATATAACTGAACTGATGGACAATTTACGTTATCTCTGTCCGAAAGTGATGGAAAGGATTAAATGTAAAAATCCGATCAGTTTTCCCCAGCGTCGTAACCGCAGACCACACTTAATTTCTACTAGTTTTTACTAAATTACATGTGGTTCGAATAACTTGTAATATTTTGGTTTATTAGGACGGTTCCAATACGGAAGCCCGTCCGAATTGACATAGAAATGAACAGTACGTGAGGTTTCTAGATGTCCATAAGAGAACCATGATGTAATTAGTGTACATTTAACGACGTATTTTGAATTTTCAAGTGCAAATTGGTTGTTTTTAAACTTAGGTTCACCACCTGCCTAAAAGTGCCGCCAATCTTGTGAATAGTACGGACGGAACGTTTAACTAAATGATGCACTCCAAGGATATGTCACTGAAATATTATAGCTTCATCATCAGTAATTTTGAAATGTCTGCACTGACGGACTCATGGCCATTACACACCAGACTAACGACGCGAAAGCGATTACAATTGAGTGAATGTATGCATGCAGTGTTTATTCAACATAGCATGTATACAAGCGGCACGGTTTAGAAAATGTTTATCTCAAGGGAAGTTTTGTTTACCTCTCAGAGTACCTAAAAATTGCGATCCGACCTCAAGTCGAGAAGAGTAAGCACTTTTGAATATAAACATGCCCATGAGTCTCAGAGTAACTGAACGTAATTATTTCAAACTGAACGACAGCATTGTTTGTAAGCTGACTTGGAAAGAGTCCTTTAAACTCTGAATTTTTATTCCAGCCTTACAAGAATCGATCGCAGCTCTGTCGGCTCAGACAGCCTTTTTGTTGTGTACGAGGTTTACGACACATCTTTCGACTCAGCTGATTAACCTCAGAGACAATTTGGCGAGGCATTACAGCTGTTGGTCATATGGTCCAGCTTGTCAAACTACAACCAAATTCTGGAAGTGACACAAACTTCGAGGCAATATAAAGTGACGTACCTGTAGGACTAAATTCCAGTGACAGGGGAAACTCTTCGCTGGTAGCTCACCTGTAACCTTGACACAGTTGCAACAAGTGGTCGGCGTTGCTATCTCCTTCACAAACATACAACTCTACAGGACAACAGCGCAATCTTCATTGTGCACGTCCAACTGCCATCGCGTTATCAAACCAAACACTTTTTAGAAGTATTTAATATTTGATTAGAATATCTCGGTCACCTAATGGGAGGGGTCAGACAGACAAAGAAATATCATCGCTTTAAATGCTGACGTCGCGAAGCCTCTGTTTTCTAAAGGGAAAGATTACTTCTACGTTCTGATTACAAAAGAGGAAAGCTAAGTCAGTTTTTTATAGAGAAGGCATCACAGCGACAGAGCAGAGCAAAATTTGCTTTTTGTACCACGTATCGATTCATTTCTAGAGTTCCTCACATCACCACATGACTCCGCCGCGCGAATGACACGAAATTGTTTTAAATCAAACAGGCTTCTGTTTCCTGTACATGACCAAGAGCTTACCGTACAGTATCCTTGGGACAACGTTTCCTATAAACGTTGATTTTTAAGAACAGGAACGTCTACCGACGTACCACGAGGAGATCAGTGGGTACCATTTCAAGAGCAGATCCATATTACATGCACTAGTCAACTTCTGGTAACAGGTCGAAAGATGTAAGGCAGTTAATATGCACTTATGACACAGTGGGGGCTAGGTCTCATATGTCAAACGTTGAATGTCGGTCTATATGTAAGACAAAAATGCTTCTGTATTTTATTTCTTGTATTTAGACTCGCCGACTAGCCATCAGTTTGAGAGAAATGATTAAATTTGCTTAAATAGTAAAGTATTGGTCTTATTATTACGAAGCAGCTGTTTTTGCAACGTCTTGTCAAGTTGGTGCAAAGATTAGCACTTGTATAATCACCTTTATAATGGATTGCTATTTATATTGTTCACAGAAAGGATTTCCAACAAAACCTTTTAGGAGCTGGTCTTTCAGTTTCAGCGAGCTCTTCTGTTCATTTGAATAACACAGAGCAGTCTATAACTAACTCGAAGAACTGTAAAACGTAACTGACCCTTTCATACGAAAAGCATGCGGTGGCTTATCATCGACACAGTCCCTTAGTTTTCCCAAGTTTCATTAACACCGGCTCAACAGTCTTATGCAAATGCAGTAAATTTCTGTTCGATAACAGTACCAAAAGTTTTTTTACAATTCGTATGAATGTCGAGGTCAAGTTTAAACTAAGACTAAGACACATAACCCAACTAGCAAATGATAGATACTAAAAATGCTCTTAATCAAAAAAATTAATCTGTATATATTGAGAGAGTTTTAAACGAAATTAGCTCACATTTATGTGAACGAAAGAAGCCCAGATTTATGACTTGGGTTGCTACAAAGTGGATAAGGTTTGACTAGCTCACTTTTATAACTTCTATCTGCCAGTTAGCCTGCAAATCAGTTTCCCTGCCGCATGGTTCCCATTTTCCAAATTGACGTTTTTTTCAAATTTTGTTTTCCCGTTGTATTTCTCTCTCAAGGTTACTAAAAGTTAAACAACAATTCTCGAATTGTTCAAACTTTAAGCAGGGAAGCTATATGTATATATCTTTCAATAATTACATGGTATTCGACAAAAATTAACGATGACCTATTGCAAGTTCTAAAACAGTAAATTTTCAATTCTTTATTCGACAATGACTGGCTTTGACAAAAGAAACCCGAGTTGTTTGTATGAATGAACTACCCTGCCAGATTCGCCTGTTTAAAGGCTCTTAATTTTGTAACATGTGGACATCTCCTTATTCGGCTGATAAAACCGCGGGTATACAGGCTAACTACATACATTTTTTCATAAAGGAAGTTTCAAATACAAGAAAAACAAGTTTGAAAAAGCTTAAATGTGCTTCAGTTCAAATTTCGAACAACTACAGCAGCCAGAATTAACGGCACGGGTACCCAACTTGTGTTGCAGGTGGAAAACTGCGATGTGATCCACGTAAAATCGACGTAAATCGAGGATTATATAGAGCCACTAGAAATTTCACTTCTGTAAAAAATCAGAAGGGTCATTGCAGAAATTGGTGAACTTAAGGAGAGGACAGATCTTCGTTGCTGGATTTCTCTGTAATCAAGAACTCGCATTCAAGGCCCCCTTCAGTCGTTAAAGGAAATGGACTGAATGCTGATGGATCACGCTTGAACACAACGACGTAAACTTTCGGAAAGAAGATAAAACCCAAAAAGTTGACAGCATAGAGAAGAGCAATTAAACAAACCAACATGACCTTAACTTTGCCTTGAATACCATACTGAATAACCAGAGTTAAGAGGCACAGAAAATAGTAACCAAACATCGAAAGAGCGACAAAGTTCGACTCATAAACATCCTCTTTCCGGGTAACTGCTGCAAAGTTTTTCACGGAGAAGATGATGGTCAAAAGAATCCCATAGAAAAAAGGGTAAAGGAAGATACCGCGGGAAAAAACGGAGCATTCGATATAGTCCACGTAGGGATCAGTGGTTTCGTAGTGGAAGACTTCCGCTGGAGAGAAGGCAAGGAAGATAACTGATAAAACGAGCTGTGTGAGGATTAAGAAGACGGCAATTAGATTTTGTGGATCGCTATAACAGACTTTCTGCTTCAAGCGGCCTTCTTCGGTTCTGAAACGTTTGTGATAGGAATACGAGCGGGAAATTAAGATACAAAGCGGGATGCCGAGACCTTGTATGTAGGCGAAAATGTAAGCATTACAAGCACTTACGCTCGGCTTAAGAATAGGAAGAAGAGCGACAGTAAGGGTTATAAACAGAGAGATTAAAAGTGGCAGAGTGGCAAGTTTCGACTCCTGAATTGTCGGAGTTTGAGCCTTTTTAACGTAGACGTTTACAAGATAAACCAAAATGCAGAACAAGACTACCACGAGAATCATAATGATCAAACTGAAAGGGTGACTCCAACGTAAATAATCCATCCTAACCAAAACGCATTGTGTCCCGTCCTTGCTCAGCCTTCGTCCCTGTTCACACACGGTCGAATTTTGTTCTGGACACGTGACACAACATTCGGATAATTGTCCAGTGGAGAGGATGGGCGATACTCCCACGGGACAAGATGTTAAACAGCTTGAATTAGGCTGTCCTCGGTTTACACTGTTCCATTCTATTTTGTCCAAGTCCAGTGCTAAAATCATGTCACTCACTTTCGGATAGGTTTTCACACTTCCTACAAAAACTCTCTCCATATTTGCAAGATTGTAGACCTCGTAGTCAACTTCCCAGAGATCTCTGCTAGTAGTAAAGCGAATGGGGTTTCCTGTGAGGCTAGTGAATTCTGGGATCGTCGAGATATCCTTATTGGACAGCGGCTTAGATTTTGAATTGTTCAAGCCATGTGCCACGGTATAAACTGCATCAATGACTTTGCCAGCATGTTGAAGTTCACTGAAAAGACGCTTCTTAATCGACGTACAAAAATCGTTTGCACTACCACCGCAACCTTGAAACTGCAATGCATTTCTCAGCAGCTTGCCAAGCCAGGTTTGGTTTTTCTTAGCCGATTCCCAAAGATATTCTTGGAATTCTTTAAGCTGCGGGCGTTTTCGTTGCACAGCAATGGCTCTAGGAGAACTGGCATCGTTTCGATTTTTATTTACATCAAGTAAGTCACTGACGAGAACAATTTCACGCTCACGGAAAAAGCTCGAGGGCAGCTGTTTAAAGATATCGAATCTATCCGAGAAAACCAAAAGAGGTTCTTTGCTCTCTTGCGCATTAAGAATCTGGCTGATGTTCTGATTTCGGTGAAATATGTTATTTACACAAATTTTGGCTGTTTCTTTTATGGCATTCTTGAATAAGTCGTAGTCTTCTTTGTTATCTACAAATACATCGACCAGGGTCCAGTTAAATTCTTGGATTAATTTTTGAAGCACGTTAGGGAGTCGTTTTTGAGCCGGTTCAAGGTAAAAAGCATAACGGTTGTTGTTTCTGGGAATGGAGCTCAGGCTGAACAGAGGTATGTCCTGGGGTTTAGATACAGCTGCCAACTCGGTAAGGAATTGTGGAAAGTTAACGAGCAGAGCATCAGGTGGTTTTGCTTTGTCTTGCCTGTTGAACAATCTCTTCACACTGTTGAACACACTTTCGGGGTCTTCTCCACAGGTATCTTCAATATCATATCCCAAACTGACACCTTCCAGCAGGTCTGAATCTGAGTTCACTTTCTTGACAGCATACATAATTGCTTGGGTTTCAACGACTCTCTTGAAATCGAGTTGGTCTGAACAGTTCTTGGGATCCTTGCTTGTGCTAATACGTACTGGTAGGTAGGCGGTTATCGTGAAGTTACCCGACTGTTTGACTGCGGAAGATTCCGTAATAAATAACACATAAACCACGGCAAACGAGAGAGAATAATGCCTAACTTTCATTGTGCCACTTTGTTCTACATATAAGAAAGAAAAGAGTTTTTTTAGCAAGCTTTCTAGAAAAGCTTTGGCGCCCCGTAGACAAGATAACGGTCGCACTGTACGACACAAAATTGTTCACAGTGTTCAACACAACATTATTCGCAATGAACAACGCAACTTTGCTCACATTGTATCGCACAACATTGTTCACGCCAGCTATAACTGTTTTATGTTAATTTGGTGAGATAGTTCGGTGATTAAATAAAATTGAATAATAATAATAATTCATGATTTGTATGTTTATCAACGCCGTTTGTTCCCGCCATTTTGAATCTTCCGCCACTTTAGTCAAGCCCGTTATTAAAGGTCCTAGGTACGAGTTTGCTTTTAGTATCATCCTTGTGTGACTGTCATGATTGTGCTGACACGATTACTTGAAATCGCACTTGTCATCACGAGGTTTAATATAGTGTGGTGAAATTGCTGAAAAGTCAGATGGATTTCTCGCTCTTTGAACACGTAAACTATGAGGCTGACTTCTGAAAAAAGACATATTTTTATATTTTAAGTATTTGGCCTTGGTCTGAATTATCAGCAATAACCAGAAAACACAGATGTCAGCCACGAGAACGACACTGTCTATGGTTTTACAACTTGGCGGGCTGAATAAATTGCCGGGTAGACGCTATTATCTTTCAGCTTCTTAGTACTTCTTGGTCATTTAAGTCGGCGCTACGATTAAAGGATTTCTGGGAGAATGCGTGTTTTCATATGCTAATCGAGGGTCATTTAGGCTCTATATTATGAAGATGTAGCATTAAACTAAAATATTTGTAGTGCGCAATTAAAAATCCAGACAAAACGTCAAGATGTCGGCGGAAAAGACATTAAAGAAGATGTCAAGATACACAAGTTATGTGTATGATGTACATTTGGCTAACACAAATTTGCTAGTAGATCAGTAGTGCTGTCGTTTGAAAGTTATTTAGTAACTTTTCTGGCGACATTCTTACTTGCCTAACATGTACGTTTGTCGAATATCTGTTGAATCCTATCATAGTTGAATCCAGCTTAGAAACAATTTTAACTTATTCTTACAACTGATTTCAACCACAAGGGTCAAATTTATTATGGTAGACGAATACTGGTGCGTTAAAGTTAAATCGCAACCCCGAATCTTACCAAGAAAATCCTTTTCTTCTGTTTCACAGGGCACGATCTTCGTAGATTTCTTTCTTCGACTTTGGCGCTTCAGTAGAATTGCTTCCAATTTTTGAAACCCTTATGAGTTCAAACAGTCGACAGACTCTAAAAACCCTCGTTCTTGCAATGACGCATTCATAAAAGATCCACGACCAACTGTTCTTGAAATACAATGACTGATCGTGTCGCTGCTTTCCCGTGTATGATAGAGATAGATATCAGAAATGACACAGTTAATCCAGAGTTGTCAATACTGCATAGTGGAAAAATCCAGAGAAATAATCGTAAAAATACCGAAATGCAGCATGTTACCTTGAAAGTTGATTAGGCTTTGTAACTATTTACTCACACCATCTAACAGTTCTTAGCCAAAGTGGATTACTTTTAGACAGACAATTTTAAGACATGTCAAGTTGAGTAAAGCTCACTACATGTGGTAATTAATCGTAAATAATGTAAGATGCGTTTCTAGAATCATCATGATGCATTATACCCTTACGCACAATGGCACAAAAGATAAGGTAAGACTGAGACAGTGCAAGGGTTATATAAACAAAATTTGTTGCCTGCGGGAAGTCTTAGTCCAGTCAAATTATTGTTCATGTTATATCGCCGATCAAGAAGACAAAGCAATGAAAGAGTAACGCAAAATGGAAAAGCAGGAAATATGAACTGACACAGTTTGTCTTAAACTTTTCCGATGAGGTTCGCAGGTTGACATCACCTCAAGGTGTCTTAGATATGGAAGATTCCCCACTGTGCAATATCGAGATCTCGTTCGACTGATATCGATCAATGAAATCCGAGGCACAACATGTCATTATAAAACAAGAAGACTGCATCCTGAATGTATTACGCGATTTTTAAAGGATCCTTAATACCGTAAACAGTAAAGTCTGGATTCGTCTTGCGAACAATAATACCCAAAGCCAAGAACCGAACATTAGAGGCAGGAATGTAGTTCCTTAACGGATGGTGGAACAGGGTATTGTAATTGGAATTAATAAGAAATGCGAAGTGAGAGGGGGGTCCACGGTAATTCCCCGGACATCGACGACATTTCCTCTCTGATATAGTCCCATCACAGCATTACCAGTGGGTACCATTGGTAATTACCACATTCAACGTCGGATTTTCACTGGAAACGTCGACAGACACTTATGGTAAAAATCAACATTATAAGACAACATAAAGAAAAGTTAAAGTATCAAAAGAGCATGCACCGATATTAAGAGGGCAGTGGGTTGGACGTTTACTCAGCCAAATACTGCAAACTCTACCGCACGGTATTTGAAACAGACACTTGTATTAACCATAAATTAGAGAGTGGACGAAATAAAATGTTATGTAATACAAGTCCTGATCAGCGAGTTACGGCTGAAGTAAGAGAAATTTACAGATCTGGTGACTGAAAGCACCAAACGCCTCTTACGTTGAAGTTTAGCGTGAGGGGGAGATTGGGTTTTAAGTACAAGATCTGTCAACATATGAGGGAGTATAACCTGTGTATATATAAGACCTATGTGGATTACCTGTCCTTTCAGCTAGTATCTGCACAACAAGCAGACCGTTGTCGAAGTTCCAGAACATTACCAAGTTAAATACTGCAAATTCCATTTGTATTGATTAGTTTACCAAGTTTCGATATCCGGTTCCGCGTGGCACTTTTAGTGCATAAAGAACGAAAGCAACACGAATATTGTATTTCCACTAAATTTAAATAAGAAAACTTAGAACTGAATTAAGATTGCCTGTCATTCTTGAAGTCTTTAAATTTGTTTCACAACTATTGATAATTCACGAGAGAAACCAGTTTGGTAGTGTGAACTGACTTAATTGGCATAAAATGTCTGCAACTTTAAGTCCGACTTTCCCTTTAACTGCAGAGTTATTTTTTTGAAAAGCCATTTTATACACTCGGCTGTCGCCGCGTTTTTCAACTTACTTCTCTATGTTTGGAAATCTGATCAAACTCGTCTTCTATGTTGTAATATATTATATCAATCATTAAAAGCCGCATGATAAAGAGGGTTATGAACTAATTATCTATATAGATTATGCGACGGCTGTCTTAGGCGCCGGCGCTTAAACATTTGACTTTATCAAATAGCCATCGAGTGCGACGGAAACTAATCGACATCGAGAGAAGACGAAATAATGTAATACCTACTTGTAGCAAATATTTCTGCCGAAAACCGGGTTTTAGCATAAATACAAACTACGGTATTTGGCAGACAGATATATCATTTTTAAAATAAGTTCACACAAATTGTGTGAGATTCCTTGATCAAAACGGCATGGTCAAAGAATGCTTTTTACTCTTTGTTTTTGTTCAGTTTTGCACAAAAAAATGGTGAAAAATAGCATGGATTTTTTTATGTATAACTTGTTAATCAGCCATTACAAACGTTTGGGTTTGCAACCTCGCCAATCTGTTTAAATACTAACTTAAAACAAAAGATTTGTGAGCGATGAGGACTGTTGTAACATAGGTACCAGCTTCATTCTTTTCCTTTGTGAGCCATTCGGAAGTTTGCTAACCTTCCAGACTATCTCCTTCAGTTAATTATGTTCTCTTAAAATGTATCTAGTGTTAGGAAATGCTTGATATTGCTTGATATTGGGGAAGGATGGGACCGACCCTTCACTTAGCTTATTTGGTGGATTACTTCCCTTCCTCGCCCACTCACATCCCACGTTCCTGACAGTTCTTGTTAATTTTTAAACCGTAGAAGGTAAATATAAAATTATTTTAAACACTTTTGGTGATTTTTGAGGTGTTCTTTATTACCTTATACAGTCAAACCTCAATAAGCGAGCCACTCTTTAAAGCGACCACTTGTTCACAGTACCGAAACTCTTCCTGGTTTATTTAAGGCGCCTTAGTGCTACAGCTGTCAGAACAACTGCCCTAAGGTTGAAGGTTCGAGTCCTGCTTATGGCTGTTTGACCTGAAGTGAGAAGAGTTCATCCACTTCTCGGGTTCTCTGGTTTCGTCCCGCGGGAGGAAAACGTCTTGATATCTAAGATATAAGGTTCAAGATTGATGTAAACTGACAGAACCTCTCAAAGAAGATCAAGTGGTTATATGATAAAATGATAATAATAATGATGATGATAATTATGATAATAACAGTAGCCACATAAAGCTAACTTTGGAACTGCTATAGTGATAAGGAAAGTGCTAGTAACTTAATGAGACAAAGGTAACTTTAAGTAAAAAACTGTGAGTCAGGAATCAAACACTAGCCACAGAGGGGAGAGACACGTACATTTTCACCAGCAAACCGCGTGGTGTTTGGTATCCATGAGCATGGAATTTTCTCTTCATATAACTGAGTCATAACGTTTGACGAGTATTGCTGAGAAAACTAACGTATTCTGCACATATAATCGAAAGACTACTTTTCCACCAAAACTACTTTACATCCTTTTGTAAAGCGAAGGCCTGAAAACTATCATGTTCTGGATGTACAGAGAAGAAAAGAGTTACGGTGACTCCCCGTGGTTTTAACTTTTACAGGTTGCAATTAGTAAGGTATTGATGGTTTGGGCGTGACGTTATGGCGGCCATGCTGGAGGAACTTTAACTAAAGAATTTCGTTAGTTTCCATTGTACTTGGCACCAATATGACCGCCGTATCATTATCTTTTCAATCTCCAGGGATTGATTGCAAACCATCAATTCATTCAAGGGTATTTCTATCATTAAAATAGTTGTAAGTTCCGAAAAGAGTGTATCAAATTACAGAAGTGTCATAAACATGAGATACTTGTCAAATGGTGCAATTTTCTGGTGTTATCGTGGTAACAATAACGATGGAACGTTGGTATGTTTTCATCATTAGCACAATTAAGACACATTATTTTCTTGGTATCAGGATGTATTTTCCTCTGAAGAATAACATAGCAAAATATTCGGGTATGTTGTTGGAACAGATTTTGTCGCATAGAATTTGTGGATTTCAAACATTCTGTTTTACGAAAATAATTTTTTAAAAGTTAGATCTGTCGTTAAACTTGATCTGTTTGCTTTATTTACGAAGTTTTAAAGACATTTACTGAAGAAGACATCCAAAATATAACATCGTACCGACGCGGACGATGCTGTCAAAACCAAATAGCGATTTGACAAGATTACTAACTACGCCTGCAAGCCGCGCCATATTTAGTTACCAGTCATCTATTAAAAATTATTGTCGGCATTTCCCTTGAAATCGCTTTTCATTTCATTTTATTACACCAAGGTTACCCACTGGTTAATTATGAAACAGACTGTTTGGTTTTCTCATTCAGACAATATATACAATGGGTTGCACTTTTCAAAACGTTCTTCTTCACTTTAAAATGTGAAATGCAAATTTCGAATTGAAATCTAATACTTTCCTGATAAAAGAAAATACTTTCTTTCATTAAAACTCAGGAAGCCTGAGAACTACTTTGTTTGGTTGTCTGTGTCCATGTGCGATGTTTCAGGTTGTTTCGGTGGCTAATTTCTAGTACATATTCCAGTTTTAGAATTGCCACAATGCTATTTGTCGGAATAGACATCATCATGTACTGAATTTGCACAGTGCAAATACGTTGATTATTTGCTGAACGAAGATTGCAATTCGTATGAAGGGTCAACTTCATTTTTTATAACATTCACTGTATCTGTGAACAAAATCAAGATAATCTTAGCGGTATGGCGTCCTTTATAATATTCCTTGTACTCTATCAGCTGCAAAAGCAATGGGAACATTTTCACTAAACACCAATGATGCATCTATATTGGCCAATGTTGTGCGGCATGTGGTAGCTTGGTGTGTGTAGATGTAAATTGCTCATGCTCCTCAAGCTTGTTAACTCAGAAAAGTTATCTGGGCCCCTGATGGCAATCGAAACCGTAACCTTCTGATCGTTGGGGAGATGCTCTAACCATTGAGCTACACGGACTGTGATGGAAGAGCGAAGGTTACTGTTTGTATTGATTCGTTCAGAAAGGTTACGGTTTCGATTCCCGTCAGGAGCTCAGATAACTTTTCTGAGTTAACAAGCTTGAGGACCATGCGCCATTTTGAACCAAATAATGCATAGCACACAGTCATAATAAAACCGATAAAATTTTACTTTATTCAGAATCAATTTGAAAAATTACAATGTAAGATAGTCGCGAGTTCTCTTTAAACAACATATCTTGGTCAAGTTCGCCGCCATTATAACTCAGATGTTCATCACACAATTTCACAGCATGAAGCCCCTGTAGAGGCAGGCTTGGAGTCGCTTTGCGATGTCGTACAATCACAGTTGCAACTTCTACCCTTGATCCAAGCTTTACCAAGACATTCAAGATGACACGAGCAACCCATGGGGAATTGGTTACGAGCACAAGTATGAGTTAGGCCACTTGAGCGAGCATAAGTACACCGTAACACTTTCTGGTCACCATCAGCGCCTGGAGTTCCTTTCGGTCCTCGAGGACCTGCAAATCACGACATGAGATTGTGAGATTTTCTTCCTTTCTACCAACCGAGACTTCCTAACGTGTTTTAAAGTTTATATTACTTACCTACTAATCGGTTCACTCATGGTACAAATACTCCTTTCATCCTGGGGCGGATCCAGAATCGATCCGATTCGATTTGGGAGGGGCTAAAATTGGTCAGCTAATACCCAAACTCCTCCTGTCCAAGACAACCACGTATGGTCTCCACCCACATGTACAAGTTAAGTATGCCAAACCTTCACTTATTACAGCCTTGAACTCACTGGCCATTGCACTGTCGACATCAATACCCGCTACCCAATGCTGCTACCTTATTCCAACAAATATTCTACATTGAACATTTTACAGTCCCCCATCTTTAAAGCTTTGAAAACATTATCAATCCCACACAGACTTTTTCTTTTGCACAAAATGTTAGCAGAACATTTATGTTAAATGTTGTCAAATTGAATGCTTTCAAAGAGGAAACTTCAATACCTGGATTTCCATTCGAGCCATCGTCTCCATCCCTTCCAGGTGAGCCGGGATGTCCTCTCCTACCAGGTAAACCTGGAGGTCCTACGGGTCCTGAGAATCCTGGTTCACCCTTTGCTCCATCTGATCCATCTGAACCAGCTGGGCCATCGGGGCCTGGGTAACCTTTTGGTCCAACTGAACCTTTACTACCAGCAGGACCTGAATCGCCTCGATCTCCATCATCTCCTGGATCGCCACGAGGTCCCGAAGATCCCGGTCTTCCGTCAGGCCCAGAATCCCCATTGTCTCCGTCTCTACCATCGTCGCCGGGGGCGCCAGTTTCCCCGTCGTCACCCTTATCCCCAGGTTCACCATCCTCGCCGTCAAAACCAGGAAAACCATCAGCACCATCGTTTCCAGAGTTTCCTTTGTAACCATTCGGACCAATATCTCCTGGTTGTCCTTTTACGCCGGCGGCACCGTTACCCCCATCCGAACCTGGCTCACCCGCGGGTCCTCGAGGACCTCGATAACCTTGAAAAATAGTTTCCTGGGTAAGCATTTGCAGCCAGAACGATTAAAAAAACTTCAAAATGAACAGTAGTTCTCATGACGAAAGCAAACGGCTTTTTAAAGTGTTAAAAATACGTTAAATGTTGTCCAACGTTCAATTTTCAAACACGCAATACGAACTATGAACTCTATCAAACCATTAGTTCACTTAAATAACTGATCCCAATAAGTAGAATAACGACAAGTAACAATAACAATGAAACTCAACCAGGACAACAATCTCACAATCAACTGCAACAACCGCAACAACACTAACATTAAAAAAAACCAACTTTCAATGACAGCAATAACAATATCGACATTGAAAACAACAACGACAACAAAAAAAAAAAACAAGATTTACCTTTGGGTCCTGGAGCACCAGGATCTCCGTCAACACCAGGCTCACCAGACTCACCATCCGAGCCAGGGTTACCATCATCACCATTATCACCTCTATCCCCATCATATCCCGTAGGTCCACTAGGCCCCTCATCTCCGTCCTGTCCATCAGGTCCTGATGGCCCAACACCTCCGCCTCGAGCAGTTGATCCAGTCTCTCCTTCATCCCCAGAGGGTCCGGTCGGCCCCCTAAGTCCACGTTCGCCTAAAATCAAAGACAAATCGTCAGGCTTGTTCCATCTGATCAAAAACAATATGAAAATTAAAGGGAAAACGAAAATTACTTCGGCGTCAAAAAATCCCATCATGTCTGAGACGAACTTTAAAGGACAAAAATTTCGGCAACAAATATGTTGATTGGCATAAATACTACCTTTCAAGAAAGTGGATATGGTGTAGATGTTGTCATCGGAACGTCCTAAAACACTGGATAGTTGGGCTGAAAGAGAAACGACAATCATAATCAAATAAGGAAAGAAGTCGACGGCTTGTTAATAAAGAGTTTACGGAAACACGACGGCAACATCCAGGACTTCGTGCACTTACAAAAGAATTATTCCTTCTAGAGAAGGGGAATGAATAATTTTTAGTCCTAAGACTATTTCTTGATGCCGTCCTGGTTGTAAATACAACGTGACTGAGAGCTGTTCTAAGTTCACATGACAACGTCAGCACTTTTTGGCCCAGAAAATGTTTACTATGTTTTAAAGACTAACGCTAACATACAAACTTGAGTAACTTAAAAACATTTGACTGGAACAAAAACGTGTATGTAGAGTTGAATATAACAGGAATGATGCATGAGTTCCTTCCGATTTTTTATTTTTTAATGACCTCGCTTATTAGCGTCATCGCCGCAGCTTGCGTAAGCTCTCTAATGAACGCCAAGACTGCCTCAAAATAGCGAATTTGCGATGTACACAAATGAATAACGAAAACATGTCGTAAAGAACTATGTTTTACTTATAGGCAATGTATAAAATAAGATTATTTTTTAACAAAATTTCCATGACTAATTCTTTGATGCAAATTCTCGGAAGGTTTTTGAAGCGTAGCTACAATCTATTTTAAACAATGTATAATTTAGTAACCAAATGCTTTCATCCCCCGGTCAGAAACCTAGGTGGTGATCACCTTATTATCCCCAGCTCCCCTGGAGCCATACGCCTATATGCTTGTAGCAAAATACAAGAAGGCGGTTAGCTGAGTACGAAGTGGTTTCTCTGTCATGGGTTTAACTAAACTTTACATCTCTGGCTTTATACCCAGCGCTAAAAGCAATCCTAAGTGCCATTCAAATTGTTGTTTCGCGTTTTGCGTGTTAATCATTCCAATGCAAACCCCATAGAAATAACTTCTGCCATTTAATCAATTTAAATATTTAAGATCTTCATTGTTCTTGTATCTTTCTTTCGATTAGCAAACGTATACATTTACGCGTTTAACATTGACATCTGTAAGTTCGATAAGCAATATCTAAACAATAGAATTTCACTTGATTCTGGCATTAATTAAATGCCCCTATTCGAGACCCACCAGTCAGTGAAGGATTCGAAAGATACGTAGAACACTTAATTGAATGTAATGTACAATATCTGTAACTTACCTTCTAATGATGAGTCGGCAACTAAAATAGAAGAAAAAATACGAGTCTAATTAAAATAGTTATACACTACGAAACTATTGAAGACCAGAATATAAGTTCAGTCTAATACCGCCCACACCTACGCTTTGGTATCATAAATGCCGAGAAGATTGATCCAGAGTTCCTCAGAATATTCATTATAGGGAAAGGGTTATTTACATCGATAGAGACATAACTTATACTTAGAAAGAATAGATGTGGTAATTAAACGTTGGCAAAGTTCTATATGTTATACTTACGGATTGAGACAAATGTCAAAGCAAGGGCACATAGCGCGAACACAGCTCGAGACTTCATGACGAATCGAGTGCTTTAACTTTGTTTGAATAGGATGGTTGTACTTGGCTTTTATAGACCGAACTCTTGAGGGAGTGTCAAAGTGTTTGATTGGCTGTCATTGATGACTTCAGAGAGGATGTATTTGAATATTTTTTTGTGAGTAAAATACTTTCGTTTACTCTTGTGTTCTCATGGCAGTCTCAAGTGGGCGCCCGGAAGGACGCTTAATATTGAAGCGATAACATAACAAGCAAGTTCAAACTGAGAGTGCGTAGCAAAAAGTTCCTAGGAATCTCCAGCGTTATTTCTCCAGATGAACCCGCTGAGTTTTCGGTAGAATTCCTGTAATCAGTTCGCGGTTGACGTTCGCTTTCGTTCGTTTTTGACCAGTTGTGGAAGTTCTTAGGATAATTTGCAGTTTTCTTTCTTGAGACACTGCAAAATCTTCGTGTTTATTCGTTTTGTGGATAAAAAAGAAAAAACAATTACTTCAAAGACGTTCTTGTCATGCTAATGAGCGTGCAGAGGTCAAGTGGTTTGAAGTGGTCTCTTGACGACAACTTTGATGCCAAGGGCCACTTGACATTTCGAGAGGTCCTACTCCAAATTATATGATACATAACTAAGGTGAAGGAATCGGCAAGAACTGCTA
>JBAHVQ010000017.1:989305-1006461 GCA_036872915.1 Nanipora kamurai
GCAACGGCAAAGGAAGCCAAAGAAAGGAGAAGCAAAAGACAAATAGACTTTGTTGTTGAAAGATCTACCTAAATTTACGCTAACTACCAAAATTAGAAACTATAATTCTAAGTTTAATTGGAATAGATGCGTTATGCATGCATGAGTTCTGTTCTTGTAAAAATCCGTAACTATGCTAGCACAGCTCAACTTTTTAATCACACTTGCAGAAATAAACGAAGAAACCAAAAAGAGACCTACACGGAATTTATGATTTGATGTGAAGTTATTTATACGTGTAAATTATATTGTTTTACACAATAAAAATGTTTTGATATAAAAATAAAGTAATAATTTGCCCTCAAATATTTTATGACAGCAAATAGCTATGCGACCAAGGATATTTATAATATTTGGCGAATTGGTGACCTGAGCTAATTGACCTTAATTCATAGCAGAAGTAATTTCAACTTTGATGAAGAACCACTTTTACTGTGGTTAAACAAGATACGTGAGGTAACTGTGATAAGGATTGGCACTTTCTACAACGTGTATCTGACGTGTATCTAAAGCCAAAACCTCCATTTGTCTCATTATAGATATTGCTGTTTATTTAATCAATAGAAATGACACGGCCTAAATGATAAAAATTATCTTAGTCTTTAGACTAACGCACGTTCCTGAGGAAATAATCTAACAATAATGGACTAATAATTGGTTAATTCTTTCAAATATATTACATTCAGTCACCCTTTCCGTTTGGTGGCTCTGTTGACAGCTCACGAAATAATATACCTACGTTAAGACGAAACAAAACAGGTCGTTTTCTAGACGAGACACGAAATGCTCCCATGAATGGTACAAAAACTACATTTGCGTCTAGCGAAGGCGACCTCCTAAGTACGACAAGCGAGGTCGTGCTCAATATAATTGGCTCAGTCCGTGCACTATGTCTAGCGCATCCTATGTAGGCCGCGAATTCTCTTGCGTGAGTTGTCCAACTGGGGAATCATTTATATCACGTATACACCCTCAAACTGTCCACGATGACCCCCGAAACTGAATAAAGCCGTGTGGTGGCTTTGATATTAACATAGAAAGGGGCTCCTAGGTTAACTTATACAGTTTCTCAACGTTTTAACTACCGAAGGCGCCCCACATAACTGTATAAAATCGTTTGCCATAGAACTCGAAGAGATTTGAAAAGGAGCTCTTGGCAGCAAAGGGTTGTTTAGAGGATTCTTTTCGGAGTTCATCCGGTTTCAAGATGCACGCACTAGCTATAAAGGAGAGTGGGAACTCCTATCATGCTGGGAATTTGCCATGGCAAATGTTGTTATTTTTACGAATGTTTGTGCTTTCAAGATGTTTACCCTGGGAAATTTCCAAGTTTCCTGACGGAAATCAAATTCCTGACCTCTTGATGAACTGTGAGGAGGTCCTCATATCCATGTTTTCCGTGATTGTGACGCACGTGCGAGTTTACCAACGTTCATCAAGCTCATATCCTAAGAGTCATTTCACGAGGGCTTGAAGTTTGCCAAACGTCTGCATGACAAATATCCTCATCGCTAGCAACATTTCATTGTTTTTAGAGCATGGAAGGAGGACATTGACAAGAAAACATTAATCTGGATGGAGCGTTTTCACTCAATCCCCAGAGATTCAAAGAACAACTGTCATGTCGGCCATGTTGGTGTACCTAACAAAAGAAGATAGTTAAAATTCTTTTGTTAAGGAACACCAACATGGCGACTATGACGTCATATGAAAACGCTCTATTAAGGGCGTCAACCATGTTCCAAGGACATTAGCCTTCTATAATTAACGTGAATGTTATGCATAATATTGTACGATTTTGATCTACAATAACAGCAAGCTCCCATATGCCCAAGACTGTGCAACGCATTTGCGTCAAAGTGGGCATAAAGGGTTAAATGGGATTTGACCAGGCTTTGGGATGCGTTTGATGCATTGAGTCCTTCGACCGGGGAGTTTAGTTTTTTGATTTCGGTTTAAGATGGGCTTTCAAGGGAGTTCAACAGTAGCAGTTTATGATCCATTAAGAATATACTGTTTATCCAGTCTACACGATGTTTTGTAATTTAAAAAGAACTTTATTTCAAAACTTAAACAATATGATTTAGTCACAAAAGATTTATTTCCAGAACATATATTTGCATCGTGTGTCGAGGCCGTTCCCTCCTTCTCGCACTTATATATTGTCTATTCAAGTTCGAGTTTGCAACAGGTTCCTTTCGTGTGTATGTGCTTGTTTTGACCACAACCGCAATCGCACGTGTCTCCTATGATTGATTTCTTCGGGCAGGAATAACTACAGTAACATCCCATCATTTGGTAGCGCATCGTGGAGGCCCCAGGCAAGTTGTTACATCGAACTACGCCGCCGGCGCTTTCGGTAGCCAAACACGTCAAAACTTGAGAATTTCCTGGTGTGCCATCCTCACCGGGTTCGCCTGGACCACCTGAAAGAATTAAACGAAAAAAAACAATGAAATTAATCATTAGCCTAACACAAGTTCTCAACTCCAGTTATCTCAATTACCACCATACATACCATCTGATCCAGGATTACCATCCCTCCCGTCAGGACCAGGATCCCCCCTAGGACCTCGTGGGCCTCGGAATCCACGTGATCCTTCGTCACCTGGACGGCCAGCAGATCCCTTACTTCCGTCGCTTCCGTCGTCACCTGGTTCACCTGGTGGTCCTTGTGGACCTCGGTTTCCTTCATATCCAGTTGGTCCTGGTTCACCATCATCTCCTTTATCACCGTCTGGTCCCTTTGGTCCTGCGCTACCTGGCTCTCCTGGTTCACCTGGTTTACCTTGGTACCCCTTGGCTCCATCTGAACCGGAAGATCCCCTTGGTCCGGGCGTTCCCCTAGGTCCTTGAGATCCTTTCGCCCCTTTTTGACCATCGCTACCATCGGCACCGTCTTGTCCGTCGTTGCCATTATCCCCTTTTGTCCCACGATTACCGTCATTCCCCTTGTCCCCTTGTGCCCCAGCGCTTCCATCTCGTCCATTTTGTCCAGCGACTCCCTTCGAGCCAGCAGGGCCTTGTGGGCCTACAACAGAAATATAACTCAGTTAATAGTGTCATTTATTCCACTCGGTGAAGTAACTCCGAAATATGATACTTACCTCGATCTCCATTGGGTCCAGGACCACCTTGACCACCTCTGTTCCCTTTAGCTCCATCCAATCCATCGGGACCATCCGAGCCAGTGTCACCAGTTTCTCCCTTATCGCCACGTTGTCCAGGAAATCCCCTCTCCCCCTTCTCACCTGGGGGACCTGCAGGCCCCACATCACCAACACGGCCTTTTGCACCCTTGTCTCCTTTCGGTCCAGGAGGTCCCTCACGTCCTACCAATCCTATTGACGAGCGGTTATTCAAAACAGAGTTAGGTCCAGAATTTAAAGGATGTAGATTAGCAATGTGAATATGAAATTGAGCGTTGTAAAGCAATACAGTTCTCTTTCATTGAATGTTTACCTTTTATTGGAGGCTCCGGTGCCTTGGTTGGAAGTTTGGAATCATGTTGGATCTCATCAAGATTGGCCGGGGCTGCATCTACCAGCGACAATATTACAAATGTTTAGCGCGAACTTGTTTAATATATGACTATAAAGATTACGATCAGGCAGTGCGATTAAAATAGAGTTACATCGTCGTCACAGTTGACAATAGACCGCACTCATACAAAATTGCGAAGTAAGTGGTAGAGCAACATGTTTGTAAGCCGATGTAGTCGACTAATGTTTACTATGTGTTTATCAGATTCATTCAGCGGTTTCGTGTATACTATATATGTTTTTCTTTCTCTCTGTCTCTCCGTTGATACACACAGGTATATATTTACTTACATGATGAAACAACGGCTAAAAAAACGAAGGAACACCCAAGACAAACTGCGATGATGGCCTTCATGGTGAACTACGCAAATGTCAAATAATGACTCAGATCGAACACGGAAGACCTTTTATACTTGATGGCGCATAGGAATGCTTCTAATGAGATTCTAACATATTTTATCTGGAGATGGTGTTGCCGGGCAATATACAGCAGTTATTGTGTTGGCCCTTAACGTCAATCATGCTCTCTTTCATCTCGAGTGCAATATATCAGTCAAGGACTCTCTTGACATAATCGGCAGGTAAAGGAATGTTATTTTCCTAAACAAACTACTCTGATTTCATAGCGTCAATGATATTTTTTGTTAGTCTAGCGGTTGCTTGGTTTTGGTTAATTAAGCTTTGCCACGGAAAAAAATATGTTGCCTGAAAAAGAAACCACGCTGACAGTCTACAAAAGTTCTTTCTGTCCTTGCAAACTCTATTTACCTACAGAATCTTATCAAATGGTGATCGCTTTCCATCGCACCCTTTTCAGAAACAGCCAAGCTTTAGTCTAGCTATGAGTGACTTTCATACAAGATCAAGATCAAGTGTTGGTACTTAAGTTGCAGTCACAAGCAATGATATTATTTCACAAATTCACACTCAAATAAATAACAAAAAGCGTTGATCTCTTCATGCAAAATTCGGGACAATTTTCAGAGCAACTTTTGCGCGAAACAAAATTGTCGTAAGCTGAACGAAGAATTACAAAGTATAACACCAATTTTGGAACTTTTTTATCAAAATTAGAAGTCGCACGGAAAAGAATCATAAGTTCTGGTTTCAACTGGGACCGCTATAAAGTTTGACAGTCTGTACGACAATTACACCAAGTAACAGCCTTTCGTGAAATTGCAGTAACTTTTTTTTGTTACGACACATGATGCACGAAAAATCCCCTCCTGTAACTGGGTCGTTAGCTTTAAATGAATCTACATACTAATTTTCACAAATTATCACCTAATTTTCGTCTCTACACAAGTGATAAAAGAGACAATCGCAGTGATTTATCTGCTATAAATAACTGCAAGCTCTCATATTTTATAACCTTGAGGTCTATGTTTTAAAAGTGCTTTCAAAATTTAAGGATATTTTAAGGATAAAAATTACGAACTCCTTTCAGTTAAGTGTGTTCTGATATTCTCGGAACAAATTGTGAAAGTGATAGCTGTGTTCATCTCGTTGTCGATATTCGGCGCTTCATTAGAAAAATAAAAATGGCACGACTTTGGACACGCAATGTCAGGGCGATGTTGCCTTCCCGTTTTCTCTTTAACTTCCGAGTCTGGAAACTTTTGTCAAATAAATATTTTTAGACCATTTTCCCAGAGGTTGCGCCAAGTAACCCATGGCAGAAGACTTTTTGTTTCTTTATTCCTCTTAAGAAAAGTCCCGAATGTGATTCTGCTATAGGCGTGCTCCTTTGGAATTCCAAAATTAGAACGCACGGCACTCGCAGAAGTGTTTTAAGTGTTTCAAGTGTTGGGGTCAAGTACCACGTTGGGTAACTCAAGCCAAATATTTTTAAGTGGAATTTTTATATGTTTGCGGTAACGAACAGAGTGCGTTTTTAATAACAAAGGAAGACTATTGGCGAGCAGATACCACGTGATAGCTCCTGACAATATAAATAATCAGCTAAGAGCGACGAGAAGGTACAAGCGACTTGACCGACTTGGGTGAACAACAATGCGATCAGCTAGGGTGATTTTTGTGTTAGCTGTTTGGCTAACGGTCTCTTCGACCACAAGTGAGTATACAGTGTCATAGTTTAATGATTTCTTGGGAGTCATAACTTGTTTAACACAGATAGGCTACTGACATCACCTTAGAATTTAACGAATGATCACAATTTTCGAGGTACAGATGTGGGAGTTGATATCGCGATCGACATCATTTATTGCTGTAGTGGCTTAGTCAACTTCCTGTATGTCATTACAACGGGTTTTTTTTAAGTATATAATGTTTCGAAAATTAACAAAGAAATTGATTCGTTTATCATTTCAGATGCTGCGTCAAGGAAATTGTCAGACGAAGTTTCTAAAGTTCAGCGAGACGTTAGCACTTACCCATATCATAAAGGTACGTACGAAGGACATGAAGTGCTTCGCGTGGGGATACCTATGGTGTTGTCACAAATGACATACGAAATTGGATTTCAGCTTGTTCACGTTTGACAAGTTCACAAGGCACTTAGCTAACAATATTGCTCGTCCATTACAAATTAATACGAATCCTTTTTAGATTCACAAGCTATAAGTGCTTTACTAAGTTTAATGTAGAACACTCCCCATTTATAATTCGTCTGTCACATTACTGGTATCTACTCATTTCCACGCAGAAACCGTTAATTGGTCCTGTCACTCGGAATAACTTACACGTCTATTTAAAACAATAGTTATGTCATGGTATATTAGGTCTGTCGGGTCGCTGTTAACAACCAGTTCCTGCTATAGGTATGCATTAAACATTGAGAGACCTCCTTAATCGTTTGTGGAATCAAATCTAGCGCATTCTTTGACTTTATCAATTAGTATAGAAACTCATTGAATTAAATTGGTAGCAATAATCCAGAGCCTGTCGACAGAAGGCTCCAAAAACCTACCATATACATAAGCGCTGCTTCCAAGGACAGAAATCCGTAACCCTGAACTAAATATGTCCTAGTGCCAATAAACTGAACGGTGTCAAAGTTGCACCCACGCCAAGTTTACTTTCAAACCGCGAAACAAACACCAAACTTGACGTATGTACGAATCGAAGAATGGACGCCCAGAGAATGTCAAAGTACCAGTACAAAATTTAAGACATAAGTCGGCACAAGCTGAAGTGCTCCCTAAATTTTGTGTTCAAAACTGCATGAGTTTGAGCCTCACAAGGGCAGTTCTTTGTTTTTCTCCAAGAATAGGCATTTATGAAACCCTTAGATTAGTTCCTCATATTGACCTCAGCGCGTTTCATTGAATTTCTATAAACAAAAACCACATCTAGGTAGTAAGGAATGTTGGTTTTGAGATCAACGCCTGCTCATTGACAAATCTGTTTTGAAAACTTTGAAGTGATAAAGAGGTCTGACTTTCCAGCGTTGTTTGTAACAACAGTCTTTCTTTTACGAAACTACGGAACAGTCTTTCTGTTTGAAGGTTCTTTTAAAAACCTCGAACCTTACGAAATACACTTCATAGTTCCACTAGTTCGAGGCTACTAGATTCTACCTAACTGATAAATCGGCTAAAAGTCACACCTCGTTCAAACCGCGTACACGAAAGACATGTATTATTGCAACTTCATGGAAGTGGTAAACATATAATTGCATGCCTGAACGACCCAAGTAGAGACAAGAACACATGATCTGATAATATCATTTAAAAGAAACAATTAAATGCACTTGAGAGAATAAACCCGAATACGGTAATATAGGGGGTGAATTAGGTAACTTTACACAAACGGCCGTATAGGTCCACGACGCTTTTGCAAATGTTCTGTGGCTGTTTAAGCAATTTGCGTTACCCGCGCATTGAAGGACGTATTTTTTTGAATGGAGTTCCCTTGTAACTCAACACAAAAGTTTTAATACTCAGTGAAAATCACTTTAATTTTAGCGACCTTACAGTTGACTTATAACCTTTTTCTTTCCAGATTTTAAAACTTGCCCTATTTCCCTGGATATTGCATACTTGATTGATGGCTCGGATAGCATCGATAACGGTGAGTTCGACCTCCAGAAGACAGTCGTCAAAGTGATGGCGTACTTCTTTGGCGTAATGAAACTTGGCACCCACAATGGTGTTATTGTTTACTCCGACACCGCCAGAACAGAAATCAGGTTTTCCGACTTCGACAAATTCGAGGATTTCCGAGATGCCGTCAAAAGATTGACCAAGCCTGGTGGAGGCACGCGTATTGACGTTGCTTTGGAGGAAGCAAATGACAATCTTTTCATGGGAGGTGGAGGAGCTCGGACTTCGAAAGACATTCCAAAGATAGCGGTTAGTACACCTTCCCTTTTCTATATCTCTCATAACTTCCATTTTCTGACAATGCATCGGACGGCTCAGAAAGGAAGGCGCGTGAAATATAAGAATATTCGAATAAGTCGTTCACAAGGCCTATGTGGGCGATACTTGAGAGCTGAACAGCAAAATAGAGTTAGAAGGAACTGATTTTTCCAGTGAAATGCCCTTTGTAGTGCAGATAACATCTCGGCTATAGTTTCTTTCCCCATATGGCAGCATTAAGCTAGGCTTAGAGGATAATTTTCTTATTCTCCTAACTTTAGATACGGTTGAATTAACACAAGTTCGAAAATAGCCCTTCCTATACTCAAAAAAGAACCTCAAATCAAGCTTGAATACTAGGTCACTTTCAAGGATTCTAGGAGCTGCTTTTGTCATTTTCTAAAACTTACTTTTAGTCAAGTTACGTAGGTACTAAGAGAAAAATAGAGAACTGAGTTATTTTCAGCAGAATACCTCGTGGTATGTTTAATCCCACTTTTCATCCAGCCGATCTGGAAACACAAAAGAGGACTAAGACTAGTTGTAAAATAGAAATTTACTTTCAATGTTAAATGAGATAATATCTCATAAACTAAATAATATTCTGTTCTTAAATTTGCAATGGAAATATCTTTCCCTTTACTGAATATTGGCATATAGTTTTAAACTCCTTTACCAAAAACACAGAACGTTACAATTGATTGAAGATATGAAACTGGATTTCTATTGTGCTGGTAGTCTGGGGCCTTTTGGTTGTGGTCAGATCACCTGGAAGTTACAACAAGACTGTATAATGCGTAATCTACCCAGCATTGTTAGGTAGTTTCAACTCTTCATCCTAATTATTCATTGGGGTAGCTAAGTAGCTGACATCTCAAAAGGCAATTTGATTTGATTTACGTAGGCAGATGTTTAACTGGAACATATTGGTAGAGTTCGAAATTGCACATGCTCAAGCCTGATAACTCCTTTCGGAGTTGACAAGCTTCAGGAGCATGCGCAATTTGGATCTACATACACCAAGCTACCACATGCCGCACAACATCAGCCAATATAGATAATATTAATAGAGTGCCTAAGCAAAACCAGTACGTTGAGCCAATTTCATTTTTTTTATCTTGCACGCAGGTTGTGTTTACTGACGGCGTTTCTGGTGGTCAGCAACTCAACGTAGCCGTTCAGCAACTAAAAAACAAAGGAGTAATAGTGTTCGCAATCGGAGTGGGTGACGGTCCCAGCCAGAGCCAACTCGAACAGCTGACAATGCGTGATGACCTTGTATTCCGTGCCAACGATTTCCTTGACTTGTACGTCAAAGCCGGGTTCTTTGCCCGAAAGATCTGTCAATTTGCTCGTAAGTTGTCTACAATTACTTGACAAAAACTACATTGCATTATCAGCACAACATATTCCAAAGGACTTACGTAATGGCTTCCTCGTTCAGCTTTGTGAAAATCAGCGAGAAAGTTCGTTGATCCAAACGAAAAGTGACCCCAATAGACTTCCCTCTTTTTGGACAACTGATTTGTCAAGTAAACAGAGTATACTGCATCAGGCATTCCAAGTACAACTTTACACCATTTCGAAAGAAACTGTAGTCGTTCGACTCTAACTTGAAATCATCTGCAAGCTAGTTAACATAAAGAAAAATTCAAAACTTCACTGCGAAAGTTCTGAAGAAAAAGAATGATAGAAAACAACTAAAAATTTATTTTATAATCAACATCAATCTGATCGTCTATAAATCTTGCTTTGGTGTTTCTAAGCCCGTCTGATGGCAACGCTGTGCAGAAAACCTAACTGAAATTTGTTTTTGTCCCACCAGAAACAAGGGGAGAGCCTGGTCCACCCGGTCCACAGGGACCTGATGGACCCGCAGGACCACCGGGCCCAACAGGTCCCCCAGGTCCACCTGGTGATAAAGGCAGCATGGGACCACGTGGTCCCAAAGGAAGCAGGGGAGATAAAGGACCTTCTGGTGATAGCGGAAGTCCTGGTGAACCAGGTGAAAATGGTCCTGAAGGACCTCCGGGACCCAGAGGACCAAAAGGACAAAGAGGCACACCAGGTAGGACATCAAAGTTCTGTTCAGCAAACACTTTATTTATTAATTTTGATAAGTATCTTATAGTACACCAGCGACAGTGGGATTAATCCTCTACGTCTTTGATTTTCTAAGGCGATAATGGACCAAGGGGCCAATCAGGAGACGCCGGAGATGACGGAGATGACGGAGTTCGAGGACCTCCAGGATCACCTGGACCAGATGGGGGAAAGGGAGCTCCAGGAGATGATGGTAGTGACGGTGCTGATGGAACTGATGGCAGCGATGGTGCTAAAGGTGACCGGGGTGAACCTGGAAACCGCGGAGATCCTGGGTCGCCGGGATCAGATGGATCAAATGGATCTCCAGGTCCGAAGGGACAACCCGGATCCAACGGAAGTCCTGGTGGTCCCGGACCAAGTGGTCAACCAGGACCAAAAGGTGACCAAGGTGTCCGAGGTCCAAAGGGCGACGAGGGACCAGTTGGTGAGCCAGGTCGCCAGGGACCTGATGGAGAGGATGGAGACGATGGAGATACTGGGGATGACGGTCCCGATGGTCCACGAGGACGACCAGGAGCTTCGGGGAGAAAAGGGGACAGCGGTGAACCAGGACAAGATGGCACGGATGGAGTTCCTGGACCCGCAGGTAAGCGTTTGAAATAACGAAAAACGCGGGATATGCTACGCACTTTGCCCTTGCATCAGATGTTCGCTTCACATGTCATTTCGTTCAATGGCGCACATAATCTAACTTATTGAGCTGCCACACTTTTTGGTCATCGGGGTACCCCAACAGGTGGGACGCCAATCGACCGGGGATACGAGGTCGCCCGATCGAACAACGCCATCTTGATTCGTGGTTCGACCAAGGGCAAAACCAGGTTCAACTAGCTCAGAGTCAGGTCTGGTAATCTCAGTGAGTTAAGAAATAGGACAGATCTCGGAGTTTTTCCAGGCTTACTACAGCTTGTAGAGCGAGAAGCACCAAAACTTCAATGACTACAAGTAGCAACTTCTGAACTTCAATAACTCCTATATCGTTCAGGTGCACTCGTCTTGCCAAATCAAACGTATCTCATTAAGTACACATCTGAAATCTAACTGTCTCAATTATCTTTTTAGGCCCTAAAGGACTTCCTGGTGAGGAAGGGCAGGATGCCTCGCAACGAATTTCTTGCAGATATATTCAAGGCGCAAAGGGTTCGAACACGATATCCTGTGCAGATCTTAGCTACACTGCTGTTGACTGTGGTTGTAGTCGTGGCTGCGGTGAATGGAGCATCTCTTCAAATGGCCAGTCGTGTACGTGCAAATGTAATACATATGTGCCTCAGAGCTTCATTGAAGTGGGAGTCAATTGCTGCAAACTTGAATAGAATTGTCTGGTTGTCTACACACGAATTTTCGCGAAGAAAAAATAAACAGATTCATGTTTTATGATAACTCTATTGTTGTAACGGAGATTTTTGATATGTATAATTAAAATTTGGAATCATTTACAAAGATATTTCTTTGTCTCATTGGTTTGTTAATGTTTTCATATTTGCTAGAGAACCCTTAAGGCTGCTCTACGCGGTAAGATCGTGTCATGATGTTTGTTCAAGTACAGTTCTTTATTATAGATGAGTATGTCAGCTACGATTAAATGTAGTAAATTTTTTGCCATCGTGCTCCAGTAAGGGCCACCCCTAATACTATAAAAGCAAACTGCAGTGCCGGAAATTAACATGCAGCACTTGCATTGGTAGACGTAGACATGCCACAAGTCCTTCCCAGCCACTTTTTCGCGGTGTGCATCTCTGCTGGGAAGGACTTGTCCCACTTGGAATAGGTCACATTTTTCGGTGGATTTTTGGACCGGGGTTTGTCATCAATCTCATCAATAACAAGCACATATTCAAACGACCTCATTGTGATGATGCGATATATGCTAATCACGTTTGCTATTTAGAATAGCTAATCAGGTTTAAATTTCTGAAGGTGAAACGAGTCGACCACTCAAGACTAATTAGCTCGGAGCTCGTCTCGCGGCTTCGCCGCTCGTTGCCCGACGGTGGCGACACAAAAGTGGTCAACTTGTGGCAAGTCTATGGTAGACTCAGTGAACTCTAAAAAACTGGAACGATAACCCAAGGAAATTCATAAATCTTATACTTGATTTAGTTTTTATCATTCAGGGATGTTGTTATTGCCGTAAAAATGAGAATTTATGAACTAAAATAGATCGAAAAACTTTCATGATCGTGGTAGCTCCACGCACGAAACACGCGTGATTTTAACCTACATGGCTGCCTCCATGGGCGGGAACTTTGGCTTCACCCGATTATAAGGCGAAGCTTATGGAGTTATCGTTCCAGTCTTTTTAGAGTTTACTGGGTGGACTCAACCTGGACAACGCTCCTCTCACAAGTGAGCAAAGTAACTTCAATCAGACAACAGCATAGAGCCGGAATCGAACCCTTGCCACAGAGGCGAGAGACACGAGGGCTAGCAAGTCCTCGCTGACGTAATTGTCTACATTTTCCCTAACCAGCATAATTTTAAACTTGATCAAGAAACGAAAGCGAAAATAAAAGCTTCGGTTAAAAATACTGGAATAACAGACAAGCACATTTTCATTTAAAAGGGTTTGTTTTGTTGGGTGACAAAAGTGATATTCAACCATATAAACCCTTTTAAATGTATCGTTTTTGGAACAAGAATTTCTTATCACATATTGGCCTTATCCATTTCATTCTTTCTGTAGATGATACACTTTACGACCTCTATTCATAAATAACACGTTTTTGTTTTTGTCTTACTTTCACATATAGAAAGTTTAAAGTCTTAATTTTACCAAAAACAAGTGGTTGTGTACTCCCATCGCATGCTAATTAGGTAAATCGTGTAAACAAGGATTTGCCAACAGAGCTTTTTGACCAATTTCATAAATACCATGGTGCATCAGTATATACGCACGGTCTCATCTTCATTCTTATGAATTCTATCCAAAACACAAAAGCTTAAAACAATGGGTGAGCACGAACGAGCGCGCCGGTCTACGACGCCGATCTCGTCGATTTAGCAATGTTTGTCATCAGTCTTCTCATTATTTCTAATAGCGACGCACTTAGTGACTATTTTTAGAAACGAAAGTCGGACAAGTAAAACCGAAGTTCATTCTCGAGGGTTTTCTAAAGAGTCATTCTCTGTTATTGGGAAAGCTCGAATACATTATGAAGTCGGACAAACAACAACATTGACCTCATCTGCGCATTTCGACATTCTCAAACTATAGAAGAAACTTCATTTAGGAATTCTTTAAGGTGTATTTCAGTCTGAGCTTTGCGGTTAAAAATAACTATGCGCCGAGCCATTCAAGAGAATGAAGTTGATGTTGTCGGTGAATAACGATGCATTGTGACATTTATTCAATTGGTCAATAGGCTTTCGTGATTTGTCTTTGAATAAAAAGTTTCAAGCAAAACAAAGAAAAGAAACAATAATGAAACCCCAAGGGGATCGTCGAACATCGAAAACGGGGCTTCCGTACCATGTAGACGTAACCAATCGCGTGTCCATGTTCTAAAGACGACGGTTACCCCAACTAACATTAAATTCAATGTCAACTCGTTGACAAACACTCTATAATCTTACTGGGGATTAAGTCATTCATCATCTGTATTTGGATGAAAAATTCCATTGAAAGAATATACTACCCAAGGTTATACTTAAGTTCCCGTTGTCATTCGTCACTCAAAACCGTAGGAAATGCTACTGAGACGAATGTCGCCTTTAAGGAGTATCGAGTCTGATGACTGAATGTTTTAAATTTTATATTTATCTTAAGATACAGTATGCTATTTTTAAAGTCTTTAAAGTCTTCTTTGTGTTACCGTAACAACGTGACTACAGCTTCAAATATGCTCACAATAAATAAAAGGATGGTAGCTGCAACTCCCAATTGAAGCCGTTGACCTATCCTCAATGTTTCATATTCCAAAAACTCATGAATAGCGAAAAGTATTTTAGTCCATTAAGTCACTAATAAAAAGTCACGTCCATGGACTTTATATCTGATAGAGTAGACCCTATTAGTACTCCTAATATAAAAAATACTAATAAGGGAATGCTTATTCTTCTCGTATATTAATATCTTTTAAGTTTTGTACATACTTAATAAGATTTATTGTTTTCGAGATAAATAAGATTGTTTTTAGCTTCCATGTAATTTCACACTTGTACATATATAAGTTATATATTTTTTAATGACGTTTGCACTTGAAAATGATGTTAAGATGACATCGAAACGTTTTTGATCAGCTAATATTTTCCTCTGACAATGTGAGCCATTGTTTGGACCCCAGAGGAACGTCTAGCCTACCAGCTGGCGTTACAGGGATGATTGACCCCTAGACACCTAAAAATCCCCAATTTTAATGGTGACCTACCTCACAGATGAATGACCTACGTAGACAGAGAGTTAAGATTGGGGTTTGGATTAGGGTTAGAGTTTGGATTAGGGTTGGAATTAGAGTTAGAGCTTAGATCAATTTTAGGTTAGCACTAGGGTTTAGATTTGGGTGAGGGTAAGCTTCAGTTTCTCATGGGGATCATGGATCCCTGGCGAGGTCATTCATCACTTCGGATAAGGAACCTATAGTCACTCATCTCCGGGGGTCATTAATCCCCATGACACCGGCTCACTGGGAAAACATTGGGATAAGGGACAAGCGGGCGCGAGGAGGAGTTGATCGCGAGCATCAGACCAAACAGTATTTAGCGGGGGGGGCAATGGACGGTTCATTAAACCAGGGCCTTCGTGCCTTCGGGCCACCAAGGGTACCCAATGCCCTCGCGCCACCATGGGTCCGCAATGCCCTCGGGCCACCATGGGTCCGCAATGCCCTTGGGCCACCATGGGTCCGCAATGCCTTTGGGCCACCATGAGTCCCCAATGCCCTCAGGTCATCAAGGATCCCCAATTTATAGTTTGTTCTGTAACGTCAACGAATAATAAACTGTTTAATCGGATTACCGGACAGAACTTTGTCTTTTGGGCATACACGCCTTTCCATAAGTACAACTGAGGAGAAGTGATGATGAAGGACCCGGGCCCTCACTCTTGAACCTTGAAACCTAGTTACATCGTAGCGTATACCACAACCGGAACTCGTAAATGTTTGCAATTTGAACTGTGATTTTGCTGCAAATTTCAGTGCTGATCATTCTGCTATTTGAAGTCATTAGTGTAAACAAGTGCAAACCTGTTTGGCGTGTGTCCTTTGTAGGCATTTTTTCTTCAGTTTTTTGACGGCAATTTTGCCCAGTAAAGGCCTGAAGAGAGTCCGTCAGTTATGGCCTGAAACAACCTTTGAAGTGGAGTTATCCAGTGGAATCGGTGTGAAATCGCCGGGGGATGTCACTAGTGGTTTCAAGTTGTGGTCAAATGTACGATAGGAATAACATCAATATTGCAGCATGTTAACAGTTAATTACAGAAGACAACTGCTTCAAAACAATGACATAAAAGTAGAGTGCTGCGTAGACAGCATCGAGCGACGTTTATAAAGCCAAAAGAATTAGACGAACTGCGCAGACTTTAGAATAGCAGAAGTGACGTTTCGAGCAAACGCCCTTGCCCTTGATCAGACTTAAGAAAGGCCTTTGCTTGAAACGTCAGATCTGCTGTAACAGGTTTCCCATTATTCTGGTGCATCATCAGTTCAAATGTATGGATTTATTGTAAAAACTTACTATTTGTGAAATCAACTTAAATGTTGGTAGACCGCATCCACTCGGTCTCCAGAGACTCAAACAACGAAGGTAATGGCGGTCATGTTCGTGTACCTAACAAAATATAGTGAAAAAAATTCTTTTGAAAAGGTACACCAACGATATGGCTCTGACGTCAGATGCATACATTCTATTCCTAGACAAGTTATTTCTCACAAAGAGTGTGAGAGAGATAGAGAATTACCATATAGTTTGGTAAAAAAAAGCATTTTCGTCTGTAGGATATGGCTGTACATCCCGAAGATCCCTCCCCTTAGTTTCTCACCTGAACATAACTACGAATTTACGCCAAGTATTTCATTTATGAAAATCTTTACATTTTTACATATTTACCAGAGGAAAAGCTGAACCGAAGTCTAGTGCAAAAATTCTCGCATTCAGGAAAAAAAATCACTGACCAAAAATCTACTGAAATCTTATTACAGTTTGATATCGTCTGGTCGAGTTAGAGCATGAGAAGATATATCACCTTTGGGAGTTCTAGTGGGTTGTTCCTTACAACGTGAGATGATGTTATGTCATGGTAACAGTACACCACATTGAATTATCCGCAGTATCTATGTTACAGCACAGCTGGCCATTTCACTTTCAGAAGGTTGTGTTTGCAACAATTTTATTGTGATGGTGCTGGTAAGTTCAAGGAAAGCTTGAATATCGATACCTGGAAGGTTGTAAGCCGTAATGCTCCTTATGTTTTCATGACTTATTTTCATTCAATTCCAAAAACTCACTTCACATTCAAATTAGCATTTCAGCCAAAAAAGTGATCACTTCCACGAGCAGCGAAAATACCGCGAGAGTTTTGGTATGAAACAATATCTTCTCGATTATCCCACACTGCTGAAGCCAACCAAAAAAGTTGACTCGAGTGGGGTTTGAACTCGCACTTTCCGGAATCCGGTCCGCCGCTTTACCTGTTGAGCTATCGAGTTTACAGGCATTGAAGGCGAGTTATTATCCAACTGCACGAGATATTCTCGCTACAACTTAACGCGATTCATGAGAATGGATGTGTAGTGTGTCGATTCTATTTCAGAATCATCCTCAGGGTAATATGAAACGATAAATTTGTAATTATGTGAATTCATGTTATTATTAATAATAAATTATATTAATTTATAATTGTAATTAATTATTAAATTTATAATTGCAATTACATTATCATTTATCAATTATTGGATAAGGCTGGGTATGATATCAAGAATTATCTGTTCACAAACAGAGGAAAAGAGGAAACGTTTAGTAAAGGTTTGAGAGGGTTAGTCTCGAACTCTTCAATATATACCCTTGAATATATACACTTGTCGAAATGTCTTATTTGATAGCAGTTTTTTTTTTGTTTTTTTTTTTTTAATTTTATTAAAAATTTTACACATTGCAGCTACAAAGCTGAATTGCGTGCAAAACACACTTGAAAGTAATAACCTAATAA
>JBAHVQ010000017.1:1014271-1036167 GCA_036872915.1 Nanipora kamurai
TATCTATTCTGTAGATTCAACCAAACTTACCAAATTTTGACGATGGTAAGACTTTGTCTTTTATCCTGTTCCTTTCTGTCGTTTATCTTAAAGTGCCTCTTTCTTTCCACTAAAACGGTATGACTGGTTAAAGCACGAGACAATGTTGAACTAAAACTCTTTAGAATAATTGATTCCTTTAAGCAATGTTTGACACAAAAGTTACTGCAATAGTTAAAATAACCGATGCTACGTACTATGAAATTCCACGATCTTGCTCGTCACTAGCCTATAACATATTTATGGTTAAAACAGTAGCGGAGCCAAGAAGGAGGAACCTGAGGGCACGTGTTTCCTAAATTTTCCACTGTTGAGGCTTTAAGTTGTCATACCACGGCAACTTTTATCGGCATCAGGTGGGGAAACTGAACTTGAGTCAACATTGCGGGCATGCGAACGATAGAATTGTGGCAAGGGCTATTTCTGTTATACAACTGTGATTATGCTGTATGTTTTCGCATGGAATACCAGCATTTTCGACGACACCGGTCGCATTAGGGCCGTTTATACCACGGCTAACATAAGCATAGGCTAAAATAAGTCGAAAACACTCGTATAAATGGCCTTCAGCGAAGTTGTAAGCCGCGGGTAATTTAAGTCGTAAAAGCGCTCGTATAAGTGCACTGTTTGCGGGTTATTTTAGCCTAGGCTTATATTAGCCGCGGCTTATTTTCTTTTGTATAAACGGCCCTGTTGTGGATCAGTGAAAAATCTTCTGGCATGCGTTTACCCACCAAAATTTATTACACTTCAAGAGAATAAGCACGCTTGAAACTGCATCAAAGTATCCTGCATGCAATAGTCGTTTTATAAACATGCCGTTTTCAGTCTATCATACGATAGTATTTAAATTTGATGTTGAGTACTGCCACACGATACTAGCAATTCATGCAGTCGCCCCGCCGTGAACGTTTGTACACCAAACACATCACCCCAGATATTTTTGTCTGGCCCCGCCATTGGATTAACTTAGCTTTTATTTTCGGTAATTAGATGTTTGTAATTTTAGAAGTTCAATTTCTGATATACGTCATTAACCTTTGAAAAGCCCCTATGGGAAAAGTATGTAATATTTGTAGTTACTGATTTTATTTTCATTTTTGCTGTTTAATATTCGTTATTGTTACGCAGTCATAGGTTATAAAATTTCTCAACGATTCATGTATTATTTTTTCCTTTTTTCCGTTCCATTGATGGATAATTGTATTCAGGACCACGTAGACGGTGAACAGGGACAGCTTAATCGTTCTTCTTTAAAGGAACAAGTTTCTATGTGGTACATTATGGACGAGTTCGGATCAGCAATTCGCCATTCTAACACTCCAACTTCCACCATCAGATGTTTCTTCTACGTTGATCGAGGTATATCTTACAGCATAATGTATCCCACGCAGGATCTAAGCTATGGAGGTATAGTAATTTTGTCTTTTATCACAGTCTTCTTATTTGTTTCAAAGTGTCTGTGCAATGAAAGTTATGCTTGTCTTACTTGAAAGGACTCTTGAAATTGTAACGCGACGTCTTTTACACCCAGACATGGTTTTACGTTACTCTGGCTCGCAAAGTGTTGAACGTAGCTTACAAAACTACCGTTCATGACCCAACGTTTGGAGACTGCAGTCTAGTGTCTTTGCCAGCTGTGATTAATCTGAGCATGAGGTCCCTATATATATATATATCCTTAGATCCTAACGAAAATTGATTATGTCGTACTTTCCGAGTTTGAAATTTGAATAAAATTTCACATTTGTGATTAAGGCAGAGTATTTGAATACAAACATTTTATCTTCAAAGTCGCGAAATTGTTGACACATTTTCGGGTTCGTGGAGATGAAAAACATTTCCACCGAACCCGGAAACAAATAGTGGTTTGTCCTTCAGATGTGACAGCATGCTTCGTACCTTTATGTCGATGAAGGGCGCAAAATTACGCAGAACAGTGTAAGCTCCAGTATTACAGCAACTGAAGGCGAGCATCATGAAATTGGTCATTGGTAACGATGTTAACCCACTTTTGTTGCGATATTAGTACCGAGTTAATGTAATTTTACAACTCTTAGTGACAAACGCAGCCTCGTTTTTTGTTTTATTCCCTGAGGTCATCAGAACTGATTTAATAATGGGTCAAGCGAAGTGATGAGATCGATGGTGGAAAAATCTGAAGGTTCATGCATTTTTGGTGGATAAAATTTGCAGATACATGCCAAAAACTTAAACTATTGATATACATTTTTTTTATTTTATTTCTCGTCGTGCAGGAGAAGTAAGAGTTTTACAATTAGGATGTAGTTTAACTTGTGGAAAAAACTTTGGCCTGGTCATACTAATTTGACGTGACTAATTTAGGAGGTTTAGTGGTGAAAGTCGGGTTCTGACCGTCATTATGAGTGTAGAAGAAAGGCATTCTCACCATTACTTGGAGGCCGTTATTTGTATAGGTTGCGCATATAAACGCGATTTAATCTAGACAAACTGGAAGTATAAACAGATTTCAATTGATTTTCGAAAGGATTTTCAATGGCTCGTACAATTTATGTCGTTCTTTTTGAAAAATCTGGTGGTGAAAGGCTTTTGGTGTGTAGAAATTGGCCTCCTTAGCTTCGTATGTAAATTTGCTTTTTCAGACCACGTGATGTTTTCATCCTTTATTATTCTAATGATTACCCTTTGATACGTATTTGAATACCATTAAATCTGAAAAGAACAATTCTCCTGAGTAAGGTCACGTGACCTGAAATGTATAAACAAACATCGAAACTAAAAAGGTCTGTTAAACTACAATCTTGGACAAAACGGTTGACAGAAATCTTCTTCAGAATTCTTTAGCATTTCGGCACTTTTCTCAACAGGTTTTGGACTGGATGCACAATTCTTGCACTCGCCTAGTTATTTACTCGTGCGCTGTTTATCTGTTTGTCAGATATTGTAACCCGAGATTTTATGCCAGGCATCGCAGACCCGATCCTTCGAATGGCTGCCCTGTACCCTTGGCAACCTGAGTGCTTTGTGTTAAACTACGAAGAAGACATAAAAAGAGACATAGATTCAATTTTGTTCTCTAATGAGGTAAGACACGTAAAGAACAGTAAAAATAACAACACTCATAATAATGATTGAAAATAGTAATAAAAGATGAAAAAACAGCTTGCATGTGACGTCGTTTCGACTTCGGGTTGAGTTCACGTTTCCACGTCGCTTCAGTCGACGTTTTATTGGCTCTATTAATGTTACGTTTACCGATTTTCGTCATGTCAAGTTTTAAGGATTTAACAAATTCATGAAACATTGCAAACTTCTCACTTAAATCTTTTAAGGCTTGTTTGTTCTTGTCCTTGTTTTCAATTTGTTTTGTTTTCCCAGAAAGGTCAAACAAACACTACGGGTACATTTGGTAATATTGAGAGAACTTTAAAATGATTCACCCTTAGTTTAACGCCGAAATAATATTTGCGTCTCGATATTAAAAACCACTGAAGTATAATGAAAAGTTGATGGCTTTTTATTTTCAGTTATCCTGCAGAAAAATCGACTTCTACCCAATATTTCTCCAACTATATCATATTATACCGGTGTTGTACGGATACTGTGCCGATAAGCACCTTGTGGGATATGAAATCTAGCAAAGCTAGAGGATCCGATAAAATCTCGACTAAATTATTAAGATTCAGCTGATGTAAGCATTCCCTTTGTAACTATAATATTCTACTATCTACTTATAATCCTTCTAATTTGACGGAAGGTGTTTCGACATTACTGAAAAAAAGATTGTATATTTCCAATTTTTAAATCGCTAGATAACAAACAGTAAGACAATTATCCGGCAAACAAGAAGCACACATGCGTGCCTAATCATGTTTAGTTTTCAGTCCTCTGTTAAATATTACTAGCGAAATAACTGTGCAGGTCATATGTCAGTGATTTAACGTAAAATCTCCATTAGAATCAGACAATCATTAAAAAAAATTCCAGTGAAGTATAAATGAAATATGTGGCCTCACGATGCATCTTTAGGTTTCCCAAATTGAATGTTTGGATTAAAATTAGTACACTACTAAATGTGTCACAACTAGCTACAGTCCCGAAGGCTGAACAATACCTTCCAGTCTTTGATTCTTTCGACTTACTTTTGACCAGCTGTAAGCCGTAATAATTCATAAATGAATTAAGGACTAAATACAGGGGAAATTTGTGTCTTGGTTGAAATTTCGGCTTGGTCAAAGCCTTTGTATTGTCGGCCCGGTTAGGCTCCTAGGGGCAAAACACATGGAGGAATTTCAGCTGGGGCTGAAATTTCTACAGCTTAGTCTGGACCGAAATTTTTGTAGTGTAATCGTGGGATAATTTAAAGAAATGTCTTCGTCTTCCATATAATTAACCCCGTGAACATAAAGGTGTTGAACTGTTTGATAAGGGTGAAAATGGCAGAACGTAGTCAGACTTCATATGGCTGTATACCTGTAGCAAAGCTGAGAAAAGTTGAAGTTACTAAGTATCAAGCTCAATCATTTTTAATTACTATTTACACGGCGAGCTCAAGTGTTTTGCTTGGTATCAAAACACAAGAAAGATAAAGAATCTTGAGCGGTTTTCTGCTTTCAAGTGTTTCAATTCCGTGGACATGTACGCAGAACAAGTTGTTGAAAGGCCTTGCCAAATAGTTACTGTTTTAATTGGATGTTTCCATAATTGTTTACAAAATAGAACTCTCATTAAGCCGTCATCGCCAGAAAGCTAAAAACTTATTTATATCACAGTTGTTTCTCTCCGGGAGTGTATGATTGAAAGCCTATATGACTTGGTCATATTTTAAATGAATTTAGGATCGATTTTTTCTGTCAGCATTTGAACGGATGTATACACACTCAGACAGCTTCGAGGTACTATAACTTCGGTCATGAAATTTAAAGGATCTTAACTGAAAACGAGAACTAAAATGGCTTAACTTAACTGAGACGAATCCTTGTTGATGAAGGAGACAACTCATACTTACATGATGAACGGAAAATTTGTTCATGTGGGAGCTTGGTAGAGATCAGACGACTAGTGGACGTTCGTCAAGCTCGTTATTTCAGAAAAAACGATTTCTGAGCCTTAGACGGGAATCGAACCCGCAACCTTCTGATGACCGTTGAGACGTTGTATGGTTAGAGTACAGAATTCTGGAAAGATATCATCCACTAGTGATAAAGCAGCAAACACTAGATTTTGATCAGAATGCTTCGCAATATTGCGCAATAGTATTCCGCTTTTTTGCGCACGCGCATATTATTAGAGGAAGTCTGAGACCGGGGCAACGCTGAGACTGCTACACCGGTTACTCAAAACCTGGGTAGCTCATCCGATGGATCAGTTGGAACGAGTGAGCAACGTTATTCAAACACCAAACAACTGGACTTAAATTTTATTCACTACATCGATAATGTCATTCACTAATTTAGACTTATCAACGAATAAGCCATCCAGACTTTGGACAACTGACCCTGGAGTTTGACCTTGTATAGAACTCTACACACGTGACTGAACCAATATCTTTATATTACTCTGTAAGGGGAGTGTTGGTGGCATAGTAGTAGTGCACATGCCTCTCACCTCTGTGACTAGGGTTTGATTCCGGGTACGCGCAGTTTTTTGATTAAAGTTACCTTGGTCACATGTGAGAAAAGTGTTGGCCAGTTTGGCTCTACCAAACATCGCAGGTTTTCTCCGGGTACTCCGGTTTCCTCCTGTAGTGACACTGGACCCATGAGGGATGGCCCTTACTGGACCTCTAGGGAGAACAGCGTAGTTTAGCTGATAGGGTTATCCAGTATAAATAAAGGAACTTTGCTTTACTTTACTTTACTCTACTTTACTTTACTCTGAAAAAGTGAGAAAGGAGGCAAACTTTTTGAAACGTTTGTTTGGGAAGAACTACTTGATCATATTTCTTTTGTGGTTAAGATTACTGGGAATCGACTGCATAAGAACCTCTACTCATTCTTGTGCGAGAGCACAAATACACATACATGGCAAAAATTGAACAATGAATACAGGAAGAAGCGTAACTCCCGAATCGTGTTCCTAAGCCGAAACGTGTTAATGTGCTGTTCTAAAAACAAATAGTCGCTTGGCCTTATTGTAAAATGACAAAAAAGACGAAGACGCAGTTCTTAATCTCATTCACTCTCGATATTTGACGTACAATATAGATCTTGGCTATTCGGAACTGGTCGAATATGAGTGTTGGGTTGCAACCATGGAATTACTAGACATAGAAAGTGTGCTTGGTCAGGTGACATGAGTCAAATTGAACAGCTGTTTCCTCCTATAAATCTGCATATGTAGTTTCCTCAATATGCTACAGTATCATCGAAAAAAAACCCCGAAATTATCAATAATGCCTTAGACTATAAAAATAGTCCTGGGAAGAGTTCCTTTTGCACAAAACAGCAAACTACAAGAGCAAATGGCGACCTCTATGGTTGACCCGTCCAGATAATTGACAGGAGATTGGAGTTCGTATTCCATGTCTACTTGTTCTATGGTTCCAATCCCTCTTTGGGAAAAGCAATGTTACCAAAATATTTGTTTAATATAAATAGCGAAGATTTATACAGGAGAGAACCCTTCCGTGCAAAAATATTGAGAAGGCTTACTGGTTTTCTGTCAGGTTCTCAAAAAGCTTTCAAGAGCTCACCGCTTGCGGACCCGTGCGCTTTTACCCACACTTAAACCTGATTTCCACCTGCAGAATTTTTCGCACGCATTGACTTTTTCTTGTTCCTCATTGGCTCTCTTGAAAGGCCGAGTTTTCCAGAGCCAATGAGAAACGAGAATTAGGCAATGCGCGCGGGAAATTCCGCCTGTGGAAATCAAGCTAAAGCTACCACGCTAGCTATGTACAATACTCCGCCAAACATTTCATTCAAACTTCAGATGCGGATCAAAAGAAGGGCCAAAATGGGTCGTTCACCTCGAATGCTAAAAGTCTGAACTAAAAGTGTGGAATGAAATTGTTAATTGGCCAACCATCCCATCTCCCAAATGCCAAATCTTGATCCACGCTGGTTCAATCCTCCATGGGGATTATATTAATGAATACATCACGTGAAAGCGTATGAACTTTCACAGCTGCAGCGAAAATAATATTTTTGCTTTAAGTTTCTCCACAAAAATTACCCTTGTTATTCCAAAGATTAAAGCAATGTTAATCCAACAATACCCATGACGCTCTTTGCTGAGCTATAAAGCTAAATAATCTCTTATGTCCGAGATGATTTGTTAACATCAGAAGCATTCTTCGCTTCCCCCTTAATACAGCAACTTCAATAAAACCGGTACACTATCTGACAATACTTGAAAGTAGTCTTTTTCATTAAGACCTTTAACTACCAGAGCTTTCAAAGGAAATTGCAATATGATACAGATACATTATTTTTCAAAAGAAATCACAAATACAGTCTTTTAAAATATTGATATCTTAAAAAAGAAACAATATAGATTTGTTAAACCATACAGATGCGTACGATCTGGAGTTAAAGCGTTAACATCCTTTGGTTTACACCGAAAGTGGTCTAACAGTGGAGGCAGGAAATTAGACTGTGTTACAGAGAGCTGAGCTTACATTGCGATGCAACCCTACCCAGCCACGCTCTGAGTTAGTTCTCGTCGATCAATTAAAATATATTTACTTTCAAGAGGTTCATTGTCGTATCTTTGTTTTTAGAAAGTTAAATATATTTTTATGCAAATTGTATATGCCAAATTAAAGTGAAAACAGGATAACTTGCCTTGGTGCCAAAGGAAACGAATAATTTAATTTTGAAGGTAAAGGGAATCATCTTTGTTTCCATCATAACAGTTCTCTTAGTCTTCCAGTATGTATCTTGATGAGATGCGTTCGTATGCAGAGCTTGGTTGATTTCGTGCCATCAAGTGACTCCCAACGAGTCAACACGAGTCGAACGTAAAAGTGTTGTAAACACCATTCTTCAGTTCTTGAAAAACTCTTTCAAATAAAGCAAACTTAATTTTTACTTAATAACGTTACGTGGCCTTTATAAGCTCTCTGCCTTTATAAATGTACTCGCCTGTCCAGTCAACGCTAGATTATGTTCATTTATAAGATATCGTAATTTCAATTCTTGCTACAGCACGCTCTTCCACGGCCAAGAATAAGTAAACTTGCATTTAATTTCGAGACATCTGAAGTGTGACCATCGCATGACTTCTTAGCGTGCTGTTTACACCGCTTGTCCAATTGTACGGGCAGCTGTTTGCGCTAAATAGACAAGCTAAGGCTTCTTTTCAAAACCCAACTTCAGGGCAACTTGTTACTTGTTATCTGTAGTGAACGATTTGTATTTCCATATTATTACATGTCCTTTGTAATCCCATTTATATGATGTAGCAACGTCGAAGGTTGGTGAAGAAGAAATATTTGAGTGTTGTTATCGATTTGCCCACTTCAAAATTCTTTTTCTCTATGCGAGTAAAGCTTGTTTACCCACTGTTTGCATGCGTCACGCACGATGGAAAAATAACAAAGAAAATGAAAACAGTTGTATGCTTGATGCTGTACTGTTTTTCCCACGAACTGTACAAATTGTTTAATGACCGAACAAATTTCTTGTCTCTTTCTACTCGGCAGCTTCACGGTCGCGGAGGAAAAAGTGATAAATCTGTCGCGAATTTTCTAGCTCACTTAGTTGCTCAATGCCAGTAAGAAACTTGTGATAAGAAATACAATTAATTTTAAGCGACCCAAACTCGACGATTTCTTTGTGATAAGATATAATAACAAGTAACTTTCATCGCCTAAATTGGGATGGCTCCATGAAGATCACAAATTGCTGTAAATCTAATACTGATAAAACGATATCCCTCGGAAAGCAATTTTCACAGATGGAGTATTATTTAAAAAAAAACAAAAAAAACTTAAAGGTGATCGACCATTTAGCGCTAATGAGATTTAATATAATTCAGGAAAGTAATCAGTGTCCTTTACAGCTAACTAATGAAAGAAGCCAGGTAAATATTGCGAAGAAGGAAAATACAGCAGGTGCTTAGACAATTTAAATACAAGCTTTTTCGGAAGTTGCTTTTAGTTGAAATGCGTTGATAAATTATTTCTGTTTGCTGGTTTCCCGGTCCTTACGAAGGGCATCTTAAGATAACAGTTCACTCCAACTTTCTAACTGTTTACTTTCTTATATAAGAAATTTGATTTGTCCAAATGTTATATTAATGTTGCCCATTCACGAGCGTCGTTTGCCGGATGATTAAGTGTTGGGGTTTTATTATTCTCAATGCCTCCTTTCTAAGCTGACTGTTTCGCCAGAAGAAGATGATGGAATTGAACGTGGATGTCGCTGCAACTAGCGTAAATACCCACTTCTCGATGGCACGTGCTTGGAAGCTCTTCGCGAAGTGCTCGTTTGACTGATTTAGCCAGAGAAAAGCGGCATCGGGAAGGTAACAACAGAAATAACACATGACAATGATCACGTAAGTCTTGGCCAGCTTTAGGTCCATCAACAATTTTGAAGTTGCCTTAACATCGCAAGTTTCTTCCAAATTTGTAGTCCGAACGGCGGCCTGCATTTGAACTCGAGGTCGAGTAATGTGGAGAACTCTTGGTTTCCTGGCGACAGAGAAAATTCTCAAATATAAAACTGCCGTAATTAAGCAGAAGAATAAGATAATCATGATATAGCCAAAACTTTGAATTTTTAGAATTTTAAATGGCAGGGCTACCACGACAAACCAACACGCTGCGAGTGAAGACACTGCGAGGATTAGACGTTTTTTAGTCACCAATCTTTGATAAAAGAAAGGGTAGATTATTGCTATGTATCTTTCTAGATTCATAACCAGCGATGTAAGCAGGGATATGCCTGCGAAACCAGCAAAGGCCACAACACTAATTGCAGTGGCTGTGCAACTGCTGTTCCCAGTCAGTTCTGAAATGCTGGTTAGGATGAACAGTGGGTGAACTATCAGGCTTGTGGTAAGATCGGAGAGTGAGAGAACGAACAGCAAATAATATCCCAAATCCTTTCTCAGCTTGTCAGATTTCACGAAAACGGATAGCACAAGGAGATTTAGAATTGTTCCTGAAACGCTGAAGGCACCGTTGACCAGGCACGCCATCACGCTGTTGACTAGATAAGTCGCGCTGGGACTTCTTGTAACAAACGATAAATATATTTGAGAAAAACAATTGCATACCGTGGAACTCGACATGTTAGAGCATCTCTTGTCTGTCATGGGCATTAACTTGGCAGCTTCTCAAATCCACAGAGGAAAAACTTGCTTTTAAGGTACAATCCGTTGTTCAAAAAGAAGCCCCTCCTATTTTGTTGCTAGCTGTAGTGGCTAGTGATGAAGTAGTCCGCTTTCCGTCCATTCATGTACTGTCTTTTCCCTAAGCGCAGAATTTATATACAAATACTTGATGTGACAGATAAGTGGGCTGCATTGATGACACAAATTAGTGTCGAGAAGTACACACTGACATGTATTGGCCACAGCTATCAGCAGCTAGCTACCCGATGAAACTTGTTAGTATTGGACTCTGTATCTTCTGTAAGGTGGTTCCGAATGACTCTTGGGAGTCCTACGGCTAATACGTCGTTATATTTTTAAGCACCAGTTGAAAACTAACAAGATATGTGGTCTGATTCAGAGACTGGTGTCCAGGCCCTCACGCTTACTATTTTTGTTTTCTTGTCTTCGTGGTATCGTAACACGAACGTCCAAAGGCGTCCTTCAAACAAACGAAATTAAAACAACCGCTTGATTGTTAACCCTGGATTAATGCAAACTGGCCTTTGAACAAGTAACCCTTGGATACGAATGTCAAAATTAGAAAAGAGTATTTACATTATGTATAAAGCCAAGTGGTAAATGAACTGTAGAAATTTTACCATACCAGAGCTGACGTTTCGAACAAAGGCATTTCGTCTTCGTCGGTGTCAAACGTAAAATGATATAAGAAGTAGGTGATGTTTTTATTGGAAAAAAGTCAGGTGACACAAAGATAACCGATCCGATTAAAAAATCAATAACAGAAGGAAAAATCAATTGATTTTCACTTCGATGTGTCATCCGAGTGTCGTGACTTTTTTCCCCTATAAAAACGCCTCCTAATTTTTATAAAATTTTACGTCTCACTACGAAGAGCCTTTGCTCAAAATGTGAGTTCTGCTATCTTAAAATCTCGGCAGTTTCCTAACTCTTGGGTTTTTATATACATAGTTCATCGCTGCCTATGCAGCACTTTTCTATCACTATCTGCATGATAGCGTGGTTTTTAAAAGCGGTTATCGAATTTCACTTGCTTACGCCATCTCAGTGCCGCTTAAAAGATCTTGCCGTTCAAACTAGAACTATTTTTACAGCACTATGATCTTTTAATTACTTCAATTCATTCCTTTAATTTTCATTCCTTCATCAATCACTCAATTATTTTGTTCTCCTTTTTAATAACTTTTAGTATTATTTTCGTCTATTTGTCACACTATTTAAATTCTGTTGGTGGCTATGATAAGACAACAAGCGAATTTCTTTGATCTACGATGCCTTCCGTTTTTCTAAGCACCCGTGCTGTTTTTCTACGTAGGCGAGGTTTTTGCGTTAAATCGATACTCTCCAACTCTGCCAAACAATTGAAGCCATGGTCTAAAGTTTGAAATAAATGTTTCATAGTATATAATGCACCAACTGTTAGATTGAGTGACAAAGAATAAAAAGAAAATCCCGTCCGCAGTACTATAGCTTTCAAAACCCGCTCTTCAGATCTCGATCTTGTTCTATTTCCTCCTAACCTGGTTCTTGTTCGTGTGCTAGCATCCAAAGGAACTTTTTGCGAGTTATTCATTCAACTTTATAATTATTCAAAGTATAAAGTTTTAAGAATAACCCACGACACTCGACAGTGATGGTTATCTTGGTGTTAAGTAATTGGCACGAGTCGGAATTGAGAATTACCTTGGAATTCTCGTAACCCGTAATCTTCGGTAGTCTTTCTAAGGAACTTAAACTACTTTATCTTTCACACAACACTTGTGCATATAATTACATACAATTGATATTATGATAAAAAATATTTGTATGTTCGGTCACGTACAGATTACGCCAGTGCTGTATGGTCTTACAACAGAGAGAAGCATTGCCCGGCTTAAAACATGCTCGATAAGAAGCGACTGGGTTTATTGTCGGTAGAAAATTCATTTTGCAATAGACTTGTTATTAAATTAAACCTTATTCCGTTAGTATATCGAAGAGAAATTGGGAATATATATTCTTTTATAGATCTTGATAGTGGTAGGCCGCATATAACTCTCGAAAAATTCACAACGTTTTTCAATTTTTCCTTTAATTGTAACGACACGTTTCGAAAGATCTACCTCCTTCATTACGTTAGATGTTACAGTTGGTTTGGTGGTGGGAATTACTGTATTCTCGTCAGTGTTGTCTGACTTGAATGGCGTGTTCAAATTTACATAAAGTATGCGACAAATGTTTTTGACTAAATAGAACTACATAGAATAAAAATTGAATTTGAAGGGAATAAAATAAAATTTTGTCGATGAAATTAAAAATACAATTAAAAAAAAAGCAAACAAAAGACAGATAGAAGTTTTAAAGATGTTTTAAGCGTGTATGATGCCAATATTTTTCACTACGTATCCTGTGTAAGCGTGGAACATTTATCTTTAAATATTCCCTTCAGTAAATATGAAGCTTTAAAAGATAGTTATTTTGCAGCAATAGTTCCGTTTATACGAGAGAAAATAAGCCCACGGCTAACATAAGCCTAGGCTAAAATAAGACGCGAACACTCGTATAAATGGCCTTCAGTGAAGTTGTTCACGACCAAAATAAGCCGCGGCTAATTTAGGTCACGAAAATGCTCGTATAAACGTACTGTTCGCCGCTTATTTTAGCCTAGACTTACATTGGGCGCAGCTTATTTTTTCTCGTATGAGCGGCCCTAATATGTCGGTTTTGGAATAACGTTCCACTTGATATAATAAAGTCCGATACGCCAGATATAGTTCAACGTAATTTGATTTCATTATGTTATTTAAAAAATGTAAGCCCTTTGTATTAATGTAATTAGTTTTTCAGTATTTGATATATTTATTTATTGATAATTTACTCAAATTTACCATTAACACTTTTGTTAGTGTTTTCATTCATTTCTCATCCATGAAGCTTCGAATATAGAACACTGAGTGTTAAGAGTTTCACCAACTATTGTGTGTGACCTCTAACAAGGACGCCAGAACTTTGATGGGGTGTTTGCGGCACAGTGGTAGTGCACGTGTCTCTCACTTCTGTGATTAGGGTTCGATTCCGGCTACGTGCAGTTTTGTGATTAAAATTACCTTGGTCATATGTGAGAAGAGCGTTGTGTAGTTTGACTCTACCAGACATCGCAAGTTCTCTCCGAGTACTCTGGTTTCCTACTGGATCCATAGGGGATTTCCCTTACTGGACCTCCAGGGAGAACAGCGTAGTTTAGCTGATAGGGTTATCCAGTATAAATAAAGGAACTTTACTTTTACTTTTACTTTCACTTTCACTTTCACTTTCACTTTCACGTTCACGTTCACGTTCACGTTCACGTTCACGTTCACGTTCACTTTTACTTTTACTATTACTTTTACTTTTACTTTTACTTTTACTTTTACTTTTACTTTTACTTTTACTTTTCTTGTCTTGTAAATCTCATACGATTGATAGCAATCTGGCAATTCTTCATAAAAAAACAATTTAATCAGTTCACATGTTTGTGGAAGTTGATCGTCCAGGTTAGTGTAGTCTTGAGAAAGACTGTTGGTGGAAGTGACTGACGTTTTGACGGCCTTGGTGGCGGTCGCCTTCCGAGTCAAGTAAAGAGTAAATGGCAGGTTCGCTTATCAGGTTAGCTATTTGTGTGGCTGTATGGAGGGCTATGTGTGTGAGAGAGAGAGAGAGAGAGGGAAAGGGGGAGAGAGAGAGACAGAGACAGAGAGAGAGACAGAGAGAGAGACAGAGAGAGAGACAGAGAGAGAGAGAAAGTAACTACCGACTGAGCAATCGTTCAAATGGTAGTATAAAATTTAGAGTTTTTAATAAAGTACCTCAGTTTGGTAAGCCAACGGTAATTCCAAGGCGACTTTGCCGCCTGACTTTATGATATGAACACCGGGGATAAGAGCTTGTGGGGTTTTGTGATTCTAAAAGAACAAATCCGAGAAAAATTAGCTAGTACCTAAAAACGCTGGCAGAAGAAACAATTTTAAAGCTCACGTCCTCGAAAACTGCGAGCACAAATCCCTGCTATGTCATCGCTATCAAATCTAACACAACCTCTACCACCAAGATCAAACCCTCAAATGCCGCTAATCCGGCCACAAAGACGCACGATAGCGACAACAACAGTAACTACCTCAACATTACCACCAACATCACCAACATCACCAGCACCACTACCAACATCATCGCCAGCAGCAGGAGCAGCAACATCACCAATACCAACGAGACCACTTACAGCCCCACCATCATCAACACAGCCACCAACCAGGCCACCAACGCCACCACTAACACTTTAAATCTCAATGTCCTGTATGCAAGACACCAGGGCCTTTCTCCAACTTTTGCATTTTCCGCCCACTTTCTGTTCGAATCTCGATTCGAAACTAACATTTTTGAGATCTACGGAAATTTTCAACGAAAATAGTTAATTTTGACGCGCGTAACTTGTAACAGAAGGTGTGGCAGAATTTGTCTTTGGTTTCAAGCGTTTTCTAGACCGTTGAAGGCTGTTAACAAGGACATCACAACAAACATCACCATCACCTCAACCACCACCATCACCACCACAACCAACAAACCACCACCATAACCGACACTACCACCACTAAAACCATCACACCACCGACACCCACACTACCAACAACAGACGACGTTTACAACCATACTACATCAGAATGCTTTGGCAATCTTTTTTTCCATTCCAATTTTGATTCTTCCTCGGAAATAGAAAGACAAATGAAATATTTTTGTGACAAACGGTTTTAAGCCATAGTATCACGACACCTGGTGCAAATCGCCGGTCCATAATTACCAAATTTCTTAGACTCGCAAAATTCTTTCATCGACACCATCAGCATTGAATATTTTTGGCTGCTTTGTTTTTGACTTTAATATGAAAAGCTTTACGGATTATTTATGAAGTCAAACAAAATTTTAGAACTTTTGATGAATAGTGTTAATGTTTTAAATTTATCACGAGTGATATCTTGTATTTGTTCAGTAAATTTCCTAATAAGCACTTCGTGGACGACCTGAAAGCAATCTACAGGCCCCCTAACGTTCCGAAGACATTGGTTGAGAAGCACTGATCGAGAATATCTTTACTAAGACGCTGTAAACGTGTACTGGAGTTACCGCCACCTCGAACGTTTGTTGTAGTAAAAATAACTCCACACAACATCAATAACAATCTACTCTTCACCTTACCAGAAACTTATTGAAGGCGAAAAGCGTTGAATAAAACATCTCGCTTGGTTCGACATGGCAAACACTCGGCCTATCTCTGCGACTGACTGCAGGACAAGGATAACCTGTATTCAAATTTAATGCAGTAATTTAGCAAAGCTCGATAAACACGACTAACTTTGTTTTAATGATATAAGTAGAGTAACCCAAAGGGTTGGGAAAATACCGGAACTTACGGGTAGAAAAACTGACGTTTCGAGCAAAGGACCTTTGTTCGAAAAATCAGTTTTTCTATTCCAAAGTCCCGGCAATTTCCCAATTTTTTTGGTCTTTTAACTTGCCTTCATTCCTCTCCTGGCAAAATTAACCAGCCGTGCACATGAATAAACTTAGCACTCATTCTAATCCTATATCAATGTTAAAGTCAGAAGCTTCAAGGTAGATTTTTGACGTCGCAACGTCAACTAAGTAGAATCTAGTCCGACTCAAATAGAGTAATTTAGCGCGAGCGACATCTTGTGCTTTTTGTAAACGCCGAGTAATGGACTAGATTTGGGTTTGAGTTTGGATTAGGATTTATCACACGACAGATAAAAAGGTTTAAAAAGCCCAAGTACGTACACTGCTGTTGGACTCCTAATGCAATTAGCAATCTCGTGGGCAGATACTTTGCACAATGAAGCTCAGACTGCTTGACCAAGATACCATAAAGAAAGGATTCACTGACGGCAAGATTCTGTATCGCTCTTGGCTGAAACGAACCAAGGAAACGTTTAAAACACGTACTTTTTGACTATTAGAAATGAAGCGGACAATAAAGAAGACATTCAAATTAACAGACTGCAAAGCAAAAGAAGCGAGTGACAAAATTAAGAATGGCATGCTGGTGGTACAGCGGTTTAGCGCGCTCGCCTCTCACCTCTGTGACTAGGGTTCGATTCCTAGTTTCGTGCAGTTTTCTGATTAAAGTTACCTTGGCCATAAGAGAGAAGGTCCCATGAGGGATATTTCGTGCTGGACCTCCAGGGAGGGCAGCTTAGGGAGGGCAGCTTAGGTAGGCGATAGGTTTATCTAAAACTCATTAATAATTCATGAGGAAAACACAGAGGAAAATCATAACCGTATCCTTATACGTAATAACGATACGCTCGTTTTTCTCGTCGAATTTTTTCCGCTTAGAAAACATTAATTTTCAAGCTTTACTCGCGAATTGGCGTGTTGAGGGGTTCGTTTTTGAAGCCATTCAAAAAAAAACTCATAGTCCGTGTTTTATCAGATCTAAAACATTCGGCTGTCGCGTCATGTTCTATATCCGATAAAACACTCCTACTCGTTTTTCAAATACTACTTATTACCTCTGAGAAAAAAATAAAAATGGTTTGTAGTATGTTTTTGGTATAATTTAGATCAACCAGATTTCACAGACAAAGAGCCCATATTTGAAACTTAAGCGTATGGCGACTCGGATATCAGACGATATGATTTCATAACGAAAAGTTTCTAACCAAAGGATTTCCAAATAAACCACACGACTGAAAAAAGACTTGGAAGTAATTTACAATGCTTGCAAAACGTTTTCTTGTGACGTTCAACAGGATAAGACGGTTGTATTCGGTCCACTTTGTCGAAGAAAATTTAACAACAAAACAATGGTACTTACAGCCATGTCTGATGATACAAACAAGAATCCTTTGTTATCTTCATTTCCAAGTAATGGACTGTGAAAAGCTAAATAATTTCCATGTTCAAAGCGTTCTCCTGCAAGAAACATTGCAGGGCGAATTAATAATGGAGTTAACTCAAATACCACTGGTTAACATTAATTTTGCAGAGACCGGATTCGCTTTAAACGGGACAGAGGCGTCTGCTCAAATCGAAAAAATTTTTGACTTTCATCTGGAAATTTGATGGTCTTAAACCTTAAAATTTTAAGAATCAAGATTAAAGATAAATACACAAAATTTTGTGAAAATATCTTGGCAGGACACAGTATGGACAGTAGAAAATCAAAACATGATTACACTGTAATTTTTGGTGCGAACACGAGGTACTAAAATTAAGCACCATGGCTCCCTCTAAACATCTAAATCCTTACATTTGATAAATTACTTGGAGAACCAGTAAATAAACATACATTAAGCACAGCCTTTCTCTCCAAGAAATTTCTGCAAGCACTGGATTTGAAAATACGGTTACAACTTTTGCCGTTCAGTGGACAAGAGTACATCGAAATTAGTCGGTGAGGATGATAGTGCAAGTCAAATTTTTCCAGTAATTTATTTCAAAAGATCACCTGAGTTTCATCCGTCTCGAAAATTTTTTAAAGAGCGGTATTTTCTGAACGAAACGCTGTAGACCAAGGTAACTGAATAAAAACTATTAGACATGTACATGCCATAATGTAAACATTAACAAAGATAGAGGAAAAAGCCCTTCAAAACGGCGGATATTCATTTCATGTGTCGCTTTTTCTTGATCAACTCTTTAACATCGGTACACTTACCTTGGTTCAAGGTCATTGAGTAGAGAGTTCTGTAGATTTTAAGCAATTCGTAAGGACAAATCTCTTCGTTGATACGTTTTTCCAGAAGGAAGGCGATCTCCTTCTGACCACAGCTTTTAAAGCCTTTGCTACGTAGAAACCATACCTCAATCGAACTTTGTTTAACTACAACTGTAATAAATGATATATAAATAAATAAATACACGAACAAACAACAAATAGATTGATAGAAAAATACATAAATATATAAATAAATAGATAGATAAATAAATAACTAACATACATTTTTTTAAATAACTAACATACATTTTAAATAACTAGCATACATTTTTTTTATTCTCTCTACGGGTATGGTATTGAGCGCTCTTTATTCTCAAGCCAACACTACAACCTTCTGGGTTATCATTCTTGGTTTATTTGTACATATATATACACACGTATATACGTAGAGAAATAGAACCAAACAACCGAAGTCATTATTATTGGTACTAAGTGAAAAGACCGAGAAACAGACCAGAATGTAGACTTACAGACACTAAAAACGCAGAAATGCTGTAACCAACAATATCATTACCTTGAATCTTTTTTATCCTAACGGTAAGTTCCTCCGCTGCCTGAACGATTACTCCCTCTGGACCTGGAAAACAAAACGTACGACTTTAACGGACTTTAACTGGTGTCTTATTTATAATTACTTATTTATATATATATATATATATATTTATTTATTTCATAACTGGTGTCTTATTTGATATTCTTTTGTGCGAATATCAATTAGTTCCCCCCTAAGACTCGTTTGAGTGCAAAAAATTCATCTCAAACAACAACAAACAGGCAAGAAGGGAGCGGTTAGATTACCCAGGAAAGACTATCAAACGAAGCGCTCTATATGAATACCACTTGTTCTTGACAGTCGTGGTATTAATATTTCGAGAAACACGTGTGCCAACTGTGTTATTTTCTATACAAATATCTTCACTACAAACATCTATTCTTCCACAAGCTCTCACCTGGTACCTTGTCCGATCTAACTCTACGAGTTCTACAAGGGCCCAACTTCAGAGTTAATTCACCTGCCTTTCACCAGAATCATATTTTACTGAAGTTCACCGGAGTTCAAAAGTTAATCCACGAAATTTATCGATCCTAAATGACTGGCATGTAACAATGTTAGTGATCAAATAATCAATTTTGCTAGTCAATAAGCAATCACCAGCCATTCGATGGTGAAATCATTGGTTTTACAAATAAGTGACAACTTAACGGGGTTTTTTTCAGGCCAGGAGGCCATTTTTTTGTTCGTAGGACACACTGAAGTATATTAGTAAACATTTCGAGTAAGCAAAAGAAGGTTTTATCTCGTAACCTTTCAACTCAAATGGTCCACAGAAACATATAGAAATAAACAGCTGATTAAGTCTTTATATGGGATTAACGTTAATCCTCTTTTGAACAACCCAGCATTGTGTTCTTCTTGTCAATTTTGTGTAAGTTACTGAGTAACGTTCAAAAAACCCCTTCCCATCAGCATTTTCAGAAATTCTAATTGCCGTCCAATTCTGTGGGGATAATTTACTTACTTTTCAGCGCCTTTGCAGTATTCTTGAAACGCTTCCTTTGGTTTTCAATACTGGCTTTGGATTCGTTATTACACATCCACGAGATCGTCCGGCCAGCCGGTCGCAAAGGCATCTTCAACGAGGAACTGTAATCACGTGATGTAAAAGAGCCGTACTCAGTCGGCGTTGCCGCAAGGGTATCGCCATGGACACGAGTTACTCTTTCATTAACTGCTATACGCTGAAGGGAGGAATCGCTATCGCTCTGGACTGCACTCCCAGACAAAGTAGGACCTCCTGGGGTTTCCATGAGTTTGGCATTTGGCATAAAATTAGTACTCGCAGAAGATGCAGTGGGTGACCCGTCAGTCAATGTTTCTGGGGCCATGAAGTTTGATCTTTGATTTGGCGCTGCTTGTCCACCAAAGCCACTGCCTCCTACGAATGATGAACTTGGTTCGTCGCGGGGGACATAAACCAACGCCTCGTTAACCATAGATGCGGAACGAGACATTCTGGAAGCTCGCGAATCAGGCTTCACTTCTTGTTTTGGTTGTTTTATCTTCTCAGCACGAACTGCTGGAAGAAACAGAAGAAATTCTGTTACAGCCTTTTTATTAACATTGGATAACTTCGACAGCAGATCAAGGATATTAAAAAATGAGCGGGAAACAAACAAAAAGACATATAAGGGTTGGAAGAATATATCTACCTGTGGAGGAGAATCATTCAACAATACAATTTAACGATATGATGTCTTTTATGAATGTAGTGTCAATAGTAATCCTTCGCAGTCCCGTAGTTATAATAACGAGGGGGGCAAAATTACTACATTTTTATTGAATAATCAAGGAGCACTTTTTTCTTAATTGAGGTTAGTATTACCTGTCTGCTTGATTGGACAAGCTCTTCAGACGGAAAACGTTTTTACGCAAACTACAAAGCTACAAATCGTGTGTTTTATTTAAATCACTATAGTGAAATCTTCAATCGTTCTTTGACACATGTTTTAGTCAACTTCAGTTGCCTGATTTCTGCTTTGAATTAAGTTATTGGTAACTTTTTTATTTCGTTTCAGCGCACTGGGTCTAGCTTTGATTTTGGTTTTGCTTTTATAAGAAATTATTTGCGCCTCACGGCCGAAAAACTCCAAGCTGACATGTTGGTATAGTTTTATGTAAAAATAAATTCAGTTTTTGCACTTTATTACGAATTAGCAATCGCATGGATCCTCGTAAAGTTAGGGTTTAATTTCACTTTTGAAACATTGAAAACACGCGGAAATTTATCCTTCAATTTTACTGGGCCGCATTCAACTACCTACGCAAAAAATATCTTTTTTACTGCCAAAAAGTAAAGGATTGGCCATTGGGCCTTGTTGGTCACAACTGAAATCCTTTTTACTGCGGTCACCTGGCAAAGACTATCCCAACACAGAGCTAGTGTAAAATCAAGTCATATCATGAGTTTACAAGATGTAAACTACAAGATATCGGTGTTTCTTTCTTCTTGTAGTTCTTATAATCCCACAGGATCTAACCTTTTTTGATGGCTTGAGTACAGACAACACAAATGCGCGCTATACTAAATCTCAGGTAAGGGAGTTGAGCCAGCTGATTGCAACAGTCGCTGCAGAAGATCTGAAAAAAAAACAAAGGAATAGAAAATGTATTCAGGTAGAAACTCCTTCAAATTAGGAGAACTTAGGAGAAATCAGTAGACAATCATGTAACCAAGTGTACACCGACCATTTATCAACAAAAGAATAAGGTGACAAATATTAAAATAGCGACCTGACGAATATTAAGACAAAATACTGCTGGAGCTATTCTTCAATCAACCTGTCAGTTTATTCTTTTAAACCCACAACAGTTTGGCAATGATACCCGTACCTTTCCACATCCCCGGCAATGATGCTTTCTTCGTGTTAATGTAAACAGTTTTCCACATTGGAAACAATTTTTAACGTCGCTGTCAATTGTCCACACCGGGGCTTGAAGACCAGGCTTAACGTGATAGAAAAAAAGTGGTTTAAATTTCAATTGTGACACCGATAGCTCCATAAGTGAGGAACGATTCTTTATTTTCTCATTGCGATGTGATTTAATCACTCTCGGTGGGTTCGAAAAGTTACCAGCCTCCCCTCACCGAATGTTCCGAATTTGGTGGGATATTAACGGTGATTTGATGCGATATTAGCGGTGATTCGGTGCGATGTTAACGGCGATTCGGTGTGATGTTAACGGTGATTCGGTGTGATGTTAACGGTGATTCGGTGTGATGTTAACGGTGATTCGGTGTGATGTTAACGGTGATTCGGTGTG
>JBAHVQ010000017.1:1042875-1081956 GCA_036872915.1 Nanipora kamurai
GTCAGTAAATTTAATTTTAGGGTAAATGTTTATTAAAAGAACAACTTCTGTTTTTGGAATATGCTGTTTATTAAGTACCGGTATATTGTACAGATATAATTTATTGATACAATGCTTTTTTACAAGCAGCAGTAAATGATACTTTTATGATTGATGGATAATTGACCTAGGTGAATCTAGATTTACCTGGATGAATTCTAAAATTCACCTAGGTAAATCTAGATTCACCTAAGTCCAGGAATCACCCATAACACGTACACCACTTAAGGCAAAATAAGGTTGTACCACCATGCCAAGGAAGCAAACCGTATGCCGCTACGCCAAGAATCAACCTAACCTCATGCCGAAGATCTTCGAGATTTACTACATGGAATGCACCCTGACTGGAGGTTTCTAACATGTGTGGGCTCCAGGGGCTGCCTAGGCCTCCAGTGGGATACAGGGGCAGTACTACTTTGGGGTTTCAGGAGGTGAAGACCCCAGGAGTGAAATGGTTTTACAGTTTACTCACAATTGAAATTTCGATTCTTTTGTGTAATTATTACTTTTCTTGTTAATTGCATCTGTGTCTGAGTCAACATCAAAGTATGTTCTTCCATATCTTGAAGTTTCCATGTCAAATGGATGTTTCAGTGCCATCATAATTGGTTTAATTTTAAGTAGAGCTGCCATTGACCAGCAAAAAGAGCAAGGCATCTGTTTCCTAAGAGCCATAATATCATGGTTTGTACAGTACATTGTATAATTTATGTTCTACAAAAAACAGAAGTTTTTCCTGAAAGGATTTTGTTGCTCGTGCTGGGTCAGATAGTTGCCTTTGTCAGGTCAATAACCCGAGACTTGCTCTCTTGTCTGGAATGTAGGCTCAACCTTACTGCTAACCCTTACCTAGAGTAACCCTATTAAACATTGAGCAGCTAACAGTAAGCCTTACCTAGCATAATTACCCCTAACCCTAACCGTAATGATTAATCCTAACCCTAAAATTGTGGTTAGAGAAAACCATTGGATCTAAAATGTGATATAAAAGTAGAGTGCTGCATAAACAGTGTTAAACAATGTGTATAAGATCAAAGAGTAGGGAAGCAGCCCAAAATTAAAGTTTATATGACTGTCGTTTATTTGTATATGTATACGTAAACATTGTTAAGAGTTTTATGGTATTGGAACTGGTCAGCCCAGAAAGGGCATACAGCATAATTTAGAAGGAGGTAGTATCTGGCCAAATATTTCTACCTAGAACTACACATGTAGGACTTAATCATGCAGATTGCAATCACTTAAGTCTGACTTACATATACACGTAGTTCGTCTTAATAATTACATTCATATATACATACGTACGTACGTACGTACATACATACTGTACATGCATACATGCAAATGTGGAGTGACCAAACTTTAATTTTTCTCTCCCAGGTTGGAAAAAATCTCATCTTGCCTTTCAGATGTAAAGAAAAAAAATCCAGAAGCATTTGACAGCATCATTCAACAGCTTGTTGATAGTTTACAAGTCAATGTCAAGGTATACAGCAATATCATAACAGAGTTACCTCAGCTGGTTTTACCCAATGTTGCCTTTATGTGAAGAATACACTCTTCAGACCACAGCCTACGACCCTTGCCAGAGCTACTAAATTAATAATCATTCACCTCAAATCATCATTCTTTTTGTTGTACATATATCCAGCAAGAATTAGATCTTATGATTAAACAAGAAAACTTGGTTTCACTTTGCCATGAATTGGATGAAATTACACAAGAAGCAAAAGAAGAAACAAAGACAGCATGGTAAGATATAATTATGGATATTTATCTTTGCTTTAATTACAAACGTTCATGTCATGTGTGTGTCTTTATGCAGTATATGTGGCTTATAGTATTAATTTAAAAATATTATCTGGTAGCAGTTCAACCTGGCTTAATATACAGTGTAGGGTAGGTATTCTTTCAAACTTGGTACTATACAGATTATGCTGGCACAAAGAGAACAAAAATTTTGTTTTTTGCATAACAAGACATGCAACCATGTGACTTCAGTGCCCATAAAATGTGGAGCTGAAAATTTTTGTTATGAATGAAGCCAACCAAACTGAAAAGGTTAGTGCTTAAAATGAGAAGAAACAAAAATTTGTAAAATGGTGGAAACATAAAAAAGAGAGGGCAAGGTTGTGTTTACAACAAACACAGAAACCAGTTTATAATTTTGCAAAACATTCATAATCATTAATCACTTTGACATTGGAATCTGGAGTCAGTTTCTGTAATAGTACTTAATTACTGTTTATTTTTTACAGGAGACCATCTGGTAAACCCTGTGAGGATATTAAAGACCACATTATGCATACCAAGATAGAGTTTAGAGAAAAATTAAAAGAAAAATTAAATCAGGTGTGTTTGGTGAAAACAGTATGTTAGAAGAAAACTTTTCAAACACTAAAAGTTGCATGGCACAAAAATAAAACAGTTGAATTATTGGTGTGGAAATCTATATTAAGCTTTTAATGGCTGATTTTTTTGTTTTCTTCTTTGTTTGTTTTTGCTTTGTTCTTTTGGAATGTTCTTTTGTTCTTGGTGTCCCATGTATTGGACACTGAGTATTAAAGGGTTAACTAATTGGAGATAATTTTATAAAAATGATGTAATTGTTTGATTAGCTCCAGAATGAAAATAAAGCCATGCAAGAGAATATAACATTAATGAGAAAAGAAGTAATTGATACAGAAGAAAGAATAACAAAAAAACATCAGCAACTAGAAAAGGTAAAGCAATACCCTTAGTATACATGGATCAACCATAATTTATGGTAATTATATTTGCTGTTAACTGTCATTGCTGCAACCTCAGCAACACTTATGGTAAGGTGGCTCCAAACAATTTCTATTTTGAAAAATTAATTTTGTCCTATTAATTACCCAAGTCTTAGTGAACAGTAGTTGGAATCCATTTTGGAATACCACTATTGCCATAGCAACAACCAGGACTCCTTATTTCATCATAGTTTGGATGCCTGGAGAGTGTTTCTATGAATTACCTCTAGTTTTATTCTTCTTCCAAAGTATTTAAGCACATTTATTTATGTCTCAAGTTGCCATTCTTCACTTTTTGGGATCTCCACTTTATGATCTAAGTGTCAGAATTTAACTCTTTCCTGTCTGTATGGGTCCTCTGTGACCTATGGAGACTTCAGTATTTTACTCATCAAGGGGAAATTTCTGGGTTTGGAAAGGGTTAAAGTCAGATTCTTTTCTACTCTAGCTTGCACAAAGTTCTGATAATTTGGCAAATGGCAACAGCAACAAGGATGGTGAAGGAAGCCAAAAAAGTTTAGAAAGGATGATAGTAGATCTGCAAGGATAAGATGTCGTGATGTACCCTGACAAACTGGTGTATTAATTGATGGGTATCATCTGCTGCTCTTTCAAGTGCACCTGGAGTGCTATTCAAACTAAAAACTGCACGTACTCAAAAACATCAGAGAATACTCGGTCACACTAACCCATGGAAATGTCTGGGACTGTCACTAAGTTGAAAAAGTGTCTAACACAAGTTTTTTACTTACCTGAAAAGCTGGAAGTTAAAATTTGAGCCCTTACTTCTTTAATTACCAACATGGCAGAGGAAGCTCTGATGCAATAAAAATGCTGTAATGCTGAACAGTTTTTGTAACAACTTTTCTCGTAACATGTTTCATATTAATTAAATATAGTACATCCAGACTCCAGAGTAGATCTAGACTAGTGTAGTACAACTAGTTTCAGTGAATCAGTTTTTCAGATTTCCACTCATTTTTGATGCTCACGAAACATGATCAAGATCTGGCGTACGTATAATGATCCTGATCCAATGTTAAATGACCTTTAGTGGTCACCTAATTAATCAAACTGGTCACAATCGCTTTGTTTGCATAGCTGTTTAGTGTAGCTGGTCAAACGCATCTATGATTGGTTAGCAAATTAAATGATACATAGAAAATGCATATGAATATGGAAATAATCGACCAATAAAATTCTTGCTGTATTTTGAATATCAAATGACTGAGCTACTCAGTCTCTACTTATGCACTCGCTCTGTGTTTAAGTCCTCGTTAGGTGGAGGAAGTTGGTGTCTCAACATGTTGTAATTGACAGTTGTTCATACTTTCATTAATAACTCAGAGGTTTTAGAGTTTCTGACATAGTGTATACCCAGTTATCATATGTTATTTTTTGAGGTTTTCTCGAGAAATAAACAATTTTTGCTCTCATCTGGAACTATAAAACAGTCGTTGTTGTCAAGATCATTTTCTTGGAGTAATTTCTGAGCGATCTCTACGAAGCAGGCTGCATTTACATGGATGTGCATCTCAGTCTTACACGCACCGTTGTTGACAGTGAAAATAAAAAGTTGGTTGACTCTAAAACGCTGTTGACCACTTTCACATCTCCGATAATACAGTTCGTTGTGGCGGAGTTCTGTGCATAAAAAGAAAGGATTTCCAGTTCATTGGACCATTAGCTAAGCTTCGATTAACTAGTAATCGTTTGTTTTTATGCAAAGAACCGACGAAACGAAGTGTAATATTTTGAATATGCAAGTGGTCAATACGGAGCAGGTGGTTAAAGAAAAACATTGGTTTTAACACAGTTGCATCCGAACTTGATTTTATCGGCCAACTCGAAGATTGTATGCCCCATGGACCAAGATTTTGTTATCTAGCAGTGCAGGCAGGTTAAACAAACGAACCGCTCACATGAAAAAACAGTGTCTCGGACACGCTTTCTTCTCCCCAAAATAGATCGTGCGGGAAACTTATTCGTGTAAACGCTGTAATGATTTGAATTAGCGATAACTGAACCAAGCACGAAGGTCAATACAACGATGTACCGCGTTCATGTAACTTGTACATGTCTTTAAAATATTGCGAAAATGGATTCCACTTTTCCCTCTTGCGTTCGTAGCAGGTTGGTTCTTGGCAAACCGCCGGTCGGAGAATACGATTATCCTCCTGAAGCTTCACCTTCTCCAATACTAAAATAACGAAATAAAACGGTTATACCACGGTATATGTTCTGTAACAAAGAAGACCTTTCGAGAACGCATTTGAAACAGGCTTCTCAAACTCAATAATTCATCAGGAAAATCATCTATACATCTGTATGACAGAGGTCAATTGTTCAAAGCCTGGATAGCTTATTCAGTAGATAAGTCTGAATTAGTGAACGGCATTGTCAGTCCATTGAAAAACCAAAGACACATTTTATCTGCTGAATAGAACTATCCAGCAGTCATCTCCATATTCAGTACATAAAATTTAGGTTCAATTGTTTGGTACTTGAATAACGTTGCTCACTCGTGTTACAACTTATCCACTAGATAAGCTATCAAGATTTTGAACAACCAACCCCAGATCTCGATATTTGACATAGATCTCACTCACTTTCCTCTTCAAATTACTGCGGCTCATAAAACATTTATTACAAAATTTTCTTCGTCAATTAGCGTATAAAGGAGTTTGTTTTACAAGTCGTTTAAAAAACCCCCGTAGATCGTGCTTTATCGGATGTAAAACACACGGCTTTCGCTTCGGGTTTTACATCTCATAAAGCAATCCTACTCAGCTTTTAAATATTACTTCTTAATGAATAACGGTGAGCTGAAGTTTTTATAACAACTTTTAAGGAGTTCTAAATATTCTTTTTTGGCGCTCTGACGTTCCTAGCATTTCCAAGTTGGTAATTATTGTATGTTATACCATGTTTTATTGTATCTTCTGAGCTTTCCGCTCTTGTGCCCTGGTCGTCTTCTGAGAGTTGATCGCGATGATCTCTGACGCGAGGACCCACGGGCCGACAGCTCATAAAACAAAACATGGTTCAACCCATAGATATTACCCACTAAATTATGAAATCCGCCAAGTGAAGCATTAAACAGCACATTTCCAAGTTTTTAAAACCCGAATAAATTTTGGAAACATTTTCAGGGACACCTTGAGAATATAAAGCCGTTTGTCGAACTTTCCATGCAGTAATTTTTACATCTCCAGCACAAGTGTTCGCCTTACCTGAGCAAATTTATGTATTTGTTCCACAACTACAGCAAACATGGCGCTGACGCTTTCATCAATGAGAGATTGTAAGTAGTGGACAGCTTCCTCGTCAGATAAATCAAGACGAAATTTAACTTCAACCTGAAATCGCAAATTTATCATGCGAGATTGCTTGCTTCGAATACGACACTGAAACTTAAATGACGTTCTTATGAGAAATATAAAGTCTAGAATGAAGCTTTGTCTTCTAACGCATTGTTTTCTGGGCAAGGAAGATTTATCTGGGAAGCTATTTTGCGATAGATAAACGTAGGAGACAAACGGACAATTGCACATGACAATAAGTAATCAGCATCATAATCACGTTAACATGAATAACATTCATGTTTACGCTGTGAAAGTCAACAGAAAAATTAAAATTTTTCATTCCCTTCCCTTTCCATTCTTTTCTTGGTTTCCTTCGCTTCCCATCCTTTCCTTTCCAATTCTTTCCTTCCTTTACGCTTTTCCTAATCAGTTCGAAAAGTATCAGGTCAAATTACAAAAACTCCGTCCGCTGACCTTCTTCACTGTCTTATCCGGCTCCAAAGCAATATCTGGTACGTTAGCGTCTACCATCAAAGCAAACAAATTTAAAATCAAGTTGGCCGACCTATCAACGAAAAATTACAAGCATGGTATTCTTATGCACTTCGAACAATCGGCTTCAAAAACGTAGTGACTTGGCGAAAAAATGTCTGATTGAGCTATTAATGAAAGTAATAAAAATATACATCAATCTACTAATAAATTAACGAATAAATTTAATAAATAAACTAACAAAAACAAATATATACAAACCAATGAGGACGCAGCTATTAGTAATAAATATTATGAACGATTCAAGAACTAATTATGATCTTTCTTCTACAGGCCCATTTACCCTGGCGATTTTATGCTGCGATTTTACCATCCTGATGCATACGATGGGACGGATTCACTTACGAAAGTGTTGGATCGTTCGGGCAAAGCTTTAGGGCTCAGTACTTTTGCGAGCGAATCCACTCGACCACATGCGTCTGGTTGAGGGAAGTCGCAGTAAAAATCGCCAAAGTAAACGGGTCTTAACTAAACAGATGTAGCATAAACAATCTTGGTTGCTTTGATGTAAGAATATATTTCTGAATTTGGTGAGAAATATTTTTGCTTCATGGCAAGTAAATGGATTGCGTTATCAGTGACATGTTAGTCGTTCTACCTTCGAAGATGTAAAAATGCCGTGTAACATTGTCTTCTGAACTTTTGATAAAATTCACTGGATGCTCCTCCCATGGCTTCAACCTGTCATAATATATGAAGTGTACTGTATGAGGACATAACCCAAGAAGGGAGATCGTGATGGTAATAAGACCCTTAAAAGATGGTATTGATCAAATATCATACTAACTAAAGCCCGAGATGAAGTTCGTCCCCCCTAACGGCAATTAGTTGAAAGGAATAAACGTGGATTCGTAAAATCCTTATAGCCAGTTTTCCGCGGCTCAACTTTATTTCCTTAATCTGGTTACAGTATGTTTCCGATTGTCGGCTCCTATCACCTTTGGACGTAGAAAAAACAGTAATTAGCAGCCTCGGTTAGCTGGTTGCTGGCCAGCTAGCTGACTGGTAGTTTTGTAGGTTTATTGGCTTGCGGGTTGGTTGGAGTGTTGGTCGGTTTAGATAGGTGGATAGGTGCGTAAGCGTTTGGTTTGGTTAGTTGTTGTGTGGGTGAGGGATTAGATGGGCGGATAGGCGAACGACATAAAAAAAAGCTGTGTAGGCAATATAAAACAGCGTAGAAAGTTAAAAGATTGGTAGACTGCCGAAGTATGGTTGGAATATTCTGACGTTTCGAGCTAAGATCCTTCGTCAGAGAGTGACACGTATTCTTTGATAATAAGTTTCACTCTCTGACAAAGGACGTTAGCTCGAAACGTTACAATTTTTCAACAATAGCTCGGTTTCTAGGTGGTTGTTTGGGTGCTTTGTTGCTTGCTTGGTTAAGTGGTTGTTGGTTGAATACTTCATCTGTCATAATGAATTTCTTGATTTACCTGTCAAGCAAAACTGACGTCCCTCATGTTTGTATTACCTGTGTCTTGTATCAACATACGAAACATTGATCCAACGATAAAGAAATTCCAAATTCTCTCCGTCTGCTGTTCCCCCCCCAGATTACAAGAACTTATAAATAAAGTTCAACATACCATTTCTTTACTTAACTTCATAGGTGGTGGCAATGGTTTTGGATCCCGACCAAGGATGTAACCAAAATCGATATGAAACAAATTGCCTGCAACATGTAATAAAAACAAAATACCGTCGAATTGAAGCTACACAAACATGAGAGGGCAAGGAGAAGATAGGTCCCTTTTCACTTGTGCGATTAGACCGTTCAGATCAATTAATCTGAAAACGAACAAGTTGATTTTAAGGACTCACTATATTATGGCTTTCAAAAAACCATTACAAGGCGTAAATATAATTCAACATTTTACCAGATTTAGTGAGCAATAAGTTATCCAAATGACGATCCCCAATACCAAGAATGTAAGTGATCACGCAATAACCAGCTGAAAACAAATTTAATACACCCGTTGAGCAATATAACGTCGTGTCCACTTCTACTTCCCGTTAAAGATAAATATAATACCTATTACAAAAACCAACCCAGACAGAATTTCGTTTGCTTAAATGCAACTGTTATCTCTTAAAAAAGCTTCGATTCAACCGATACGGATATACGAAAACTAACGTCAAAACGTCTCTAAACATTGGTACCACTACCACCACTATCATCATCACACAATCAGAAAACACAATCAAGAAGACAATCACAATATCAATCACGGACACCTACATGGCACGAGCACTGACCATTGAACTCTATACAGACTTGAAGGCTAACTGCCACTCAAAAAGTAAAGCCAAAAATGGCCGACATGGGGCTCCTTTGGTGGTTTCTGTCCCTAACACAAACAATAAATCTAACCTTAACCCAAACCGGAACCAAGAACTAACCCCTGGACACTAAATACTTATTATGACTTCCAGGGGGTCAGGTCTCTAAGACATAGTTTTCCAGGGGGTTTCGACAACCAAATCTTCTCTCGGGGTCGAAAAAAACCCAATGTTGTCCAGTAACCCCTGGAAACCCGCGTGTAAATTGTTCTGAGTGGACTAAACACTAACGATCAAACCCGCATGGGAGCCTGGGAGAAACGACCAAAAGGCCTCCATGTCGACCATTTTCGGCTTCACTTTTTGATTAACTCATTGACTGGAGTCAGCCTTCCAGTCTTTATAAAGTTCAGTAGCACAGACACAAAGACGGACAACTACACGGCCAAAAGCACAGACACGAACACGATGACAAAGATTCTCATGAACATAACCACAAACATGAACTCAACGCAAAGACGAACACAACAGATGTCAACCAACTAATATTAATGAGAGAAAAAGGAGCATTCTCAGGCCCGTAACTTCATAAGATGCCTTACCACAGCTTTTGACGTATGTATCCATTACGTCAGGGTTTATTCCAAACGGAGCACCTTCGCATGGAGAGTGTTTTCGGAAGAAGTTCTAGAAATTGACGTAAGGAAATGGTAATTATACTTAATCTATATCTAATTTAACTAGAGATTTGTGTGAGACAGAGATCACTGCCAAGGGATGAAGTGCCTCATTGAGCTTCAAAGCTCCCAGATTTGTCTTAAAGCAAGAGGTTCTCTTATATAGACCTCAGCAGTTGTCCCGGGACACCTTTTATACAGTCTTGCTTAAGTTTTCTTTACTTTTTATTTAGTAATAAATTTTTAAAAATTAATATGTAGTTCCATGGCTCCATTTCCATTTCCGTGAAATGTTTAAATTACTCGTTCCCAGACGTTCTTCCGGTAAAATTCAATTTTTGATCAGGAAACTTCCTCTGGGTAATTTCTGGTTACGACTTGTTAGAAAATTAGGTACATTTTTGAATCTAATTACCGACAGAAATCTCTTGAAACTATTCGTGAGAATTTATGTATCCAATGGCACTAATGAATTCGCGGTAAGTCATAACTAACTAAATTTCCCGTGAGTCGTTATGCATTGTCACGTAGAAAGTTGTGTCAGTTACATATCAAACAAATCATCATATCTCAAGTGCGAAGTGAGTTGGGAGTGAGCCGTAAAGGTCAATCTTCATCATTTCGAAATTTCTTTGAAATAAGAGAGTTTCTTCTGAACTCAATTTTACATCTCATGTGCCCTTTAATATACATACCTGAATACTACCATCTGCAGCCAAAACTTCAGCAACCGTACTAGATTCTACAAACTGAACACATCCTAGGAGGGAAGGAAATAACGAGTAATCACCGAGACATTAAAAGCATCGAAAATAACCTCATCCTAATGAAGATATCAGGTAGCTATTCACCAATTCGCTTACAAATGATAAGAAATTTTTCGTAAGGAATGAATTACAACAGCAGGTTCATAATGTTACCAGTCACTGCACCTTACCACTGTTAGTACTTGTTGCCAAGACGTTGTATGGAGTTAGTTTTAGATCCAAATTTTCAAGCATTAATAACTAGAAAAATAAGTGAGAAGTAACAAGAGTTTGCACCCTTTCTCTGTCCGTACCGGTCTAGCATTATTTTACGCTAGTTCACGCCAGACAACTTTACCCGGCAAAGGGAAGTCTATGGATCGGTACGAGTTAAATACAGTTCGTCAGATATTATTAAGCCACGAGTTGTAAACAGTCAGTATGTTGCTTACCTTGTTCATTAGTCTAATAATTTGAAGTATCAATTGATCTTGCCTCAAATCATCCCCACTTTTAAAGATTGCCTTGAAAACGCAAGTGAGAATAATTACGTACCAATGTGTGCGAAGATATGACTAGATGTATAGAATTGGGCTACTGCGAATCGCTATAGTTTGAACAAGGCGACAGACAGGCATAGCTGGCTTTTCCAATAGCACCAATTATCGCCCCAGCTGTGCACGTATCTCTAAAAGCGTCTCACTTACGATATACTCTTTTTCGTCAGTTGTTCTGAACGTGAATTTCGCAGGCATCAAAGCACTTTTAAACAATGTAGCTTTCTCTACATAAAACAAGTAAAAAAGGCAGTCAAGAAAAGTCCAGCTAAGGGGTTTAGTGATTGATAGAGCAACTGACGAAGTAAAGAAATCAAGTGATAACGCCAGCTGTTATGTAATATTATACTTGCTACAGAATATTATAAAATAACAAACATTCTATGCATGTTTTGACTGGACAAGCCACATTTCCCCACAGAGAATTGACCACTACAGAAATCTCGAAATGGCTGAGCTCTAGGTAACCAGCACGAGTTGTGATTGGTTGATGGTTTACATCGACTAATCATAGTTTGCGCAGGCTACCCAGTACTCAGTCTTTCCGGGGTTTTTGGAGGAGTAAATGGGGACATGACTGACGTCACTCTCGTTTTATGTTCGCAATTTCGAAGTCGCACCGAAGACCTGGTAGGAACGCTTAGGGACGCTATCAACAGCCTTAGCGGCAATCACCTTCAGAGTCAAAAGTCCTTTTGACTCTGAAGATGACCGCCGCTAAGGCTGTCTAAACGTCAGTCACTTCCACCAACAAACTTTCTCAAGACTACACTAACCTGGACGATCAACTTTCACAAACATGTCACAATTCTCCCAGGTTCAAACCATTTACTTTAAGCTAGAAATAAGAGTGATACCTGCGACAACTCCTGTTATTTTTACTGTTGGGTCAAGAGGCAGTGGCAGAGGTTCGTTTAACGTTTGAAAATCCGGAGAATCCAAAATATTCTGGAGCTTCTCAATCTACAAGAAACATACCTTAAAAAATCACTTCTGTTTTATATATTGTTTTGATTACAATTCTTATCGGACGTTTCTAGAAATTAATTTCGTCGAAAACAAAACCAGAGAGGATGGATGGACGACTTGACAAATACAGGTAGGTAGGGAAAGATGAATACAGATCTTTCATTTCTGTTTCGAAAACTAACCTTTTTCTTTCGGTTTCCACCGAACTGTGCGACAACTTTCATTATTCCGCCAAGTTTGTCCACAAACTGCTGTTGTCTTTTGAGCATTCTCGCCTTTCGAACTTTCGCATGTACACCTCCCTATAAAGATTGGGATACTGATTGAACAGCGTGCCAACTAAAACATGATTTAAGTGAATAATTTCAAAGTATGTTTTGTCGTTGATATTTCGATGATCTGCTGATGTACCTTATCAAGCAGTTTACGGGTAGAACTCGGGTGTTTGAAATAAACGTATCAAGAATCCCGCAAACTGCATGATTTTACCGCACCTCTTCACGCGAATGCGTGCGGTTCTAGCGAAATTATTGATTTGGAGTATTATTGCGATCAAAAAATCCCGCGAGAACTACGCGCATTCGTGCGAGGAAAGTGCGATAAAATCTAGCGTTTTGCGGGATTTTTCGTACGTGTGTTAACTCTTTCCTGTCCGAGGACTTTCTCCTTGACGAGTAAAATCGTTTGACGTTAGCCAGAGTAAAATATTAAAGTCTCCCTAGGTCACTGAGAACCTATACGGACAGGAAGGAGTTGAGAAGCAGAAACTGCAAGTCAAAGTTACCGTCTCCAAAGGGCAAACGCTGGATAAACTCTGATATGATATACATGTAGTGTTTACAGCATGAACGGCAGTGTTGTATCGGATTTACAAGCACAAGTTGAAGGCGTGTTATCGTATGTACGATACAACGGCAACGCGAATGTTGTAAAGTACTTGTGAAACCAAGACTTTGAAGTTATTTTGACCCCCCAAAAAAGCACTCTTTGAATGTTGGAGAGTCGAGATAGAACTGATATGTAAATCTGATACAGCCAGTAGTGGTTGTATCAACATAATACAATCACTAGTGGTTGTATCACATTTACATACACTGATCAAACATTAATTTCTTTTGAATTTTCCTCATGAATTACTCATGAGTTTCACAAATAGGGTTTAAAATATACCTCAAACAGTGTTCTTATGTAACGCCTAATGATCATGCCATACAACTGAGCAGTTTTGGTGTCCTTGTCTTCCCCGCATTCCACTCTCAAATACCTATAATAGAGACATGGAAGCACACGGCTAAAGTTAGTACTTCACAGTACGGAACTTCACAAACTATTTTATGTAAATACCTTGCATTTTTAGGGCGAAATTTCACAAGGAAAATAAAAAACAAATGGGATCAGAAACTTCACCACCATGAGAAACACAAAAACACATATGAGGGATGTAGGGTGCAATGGAAACTATCTTCTACCTCATTTAGCCACAATCTTTGGTGAAATCAATAGGGCCATTTATACTAGAGAAAATAAACCACCGCTAACATAAGCCTGGGCTAAAATAAGCCGCGAACACTCGTACAGATGGACTTTAATGAAGTTGTTCCCGACCAAAATAAGCCGCGGCTAACTTAAGTCGCGAAAACGCTCGCATAAATACACTGTTCGCGGCTTATTTTAGCCTAGGCTCATATCAGCCGCGGCTTATTTTCTTTCGTATAAATGGCCTTAAAGTCTCTAACTCGCACATTTTACGACTAAAATCTTTGTAAAACAAAACAGATATTCAATATTAATATCTGGGAGCTTGTGTAGCTACTCCAAAGAGCATTGTGTGGGTCTGTTTCAAACGTCCCCGAGTAAATTTGGTAAGCCTAAAGGTTCTCTCGAAAACCCGAACAGCATACAGCTGTCTCTTCAATCACGAAACAAAAAAAGACTTGTAAAGCCGAACTGCTTAAATAGGACTACTCACCAATAAAGAAAATTGGCAAGTGTTTCACTTCGACACGCTCGGGAAATTAGGAATGATTCGAGGTAAGAGCCCTATAGAAAAGGAAACTAAATCAAGTTCAAACCAAGGAAATACAAAATCGGGGAAAATGTGCTAACGACTTGTCAAATAACATTTAGAAAACATTGCGCGGTGATTGGCTCGAAGCAATGTTTGTTGTTACGGTGGCTCCAAATAGTTTCTACATTTTACAGGTTACAATTAGCATGCTCTTCACTTACACGCACTTCTTACTCAAAAATGATTGTGAGTTCGGTATAAACTGAATCTGACTGTCAGAGAATACCTTTTTTTGTCAAATTGTACAATTTTCTTCGGATAACTTTTTCGAAAATGTTCTTTACCTTAGGTAAAACTGTTCTCTCTCTTTCTGATAATTCCACATGTTGATCACTCGATTTCCTTTCTTGCCCACTTGTGTCCCCTAGCAAAACGAATATAGAGGTATCAGACCAGACATAGTTCCTGAAAATTGCTCTCAACTGCAACGCAATACTGCCCTTCTTAAAATATTCAGAGATCGTGCTGGGACCAATTTATATCACTAGTCAAGTGTATTGAAGAAAGCGAGTGGTTACATAATCAACCCGGCTGCAGTTAAACGTTTCTTACTGGATTATCCAGCATGGAACATGGTTGACTGATTATTATGTGATTGTTCAGTGAAAGGCTAGAGTAGAAGGTAATACGAATCGCATAGGGTACCCATCAATTCATAAGAGAACTAACTGCCCATACGAGGACGTACCGGTTTTTTGGGTTTGCGAACTTTGTACTTTTTTGCTATCCTCAGTTGTCTCAGTTTGTTCGTATCTCAACGCTTGAACCAACTGAAGTAGGTAAAGCAACAGATCCTATACGATTGAAAACAATCATTTATAAACTTCAAACATTGTAACTCATAAATAGAACAAAATATCAAATCTAAAAACTCTAAATTTTCACAAAACAACATGTAGAGACCAAAGAAAGAGAACAAACTCATTGCTAGTTTTGGTTCATGTTATCAGTTGAACTCTTATTGTTAATATTCAAATATTAAAAAAAGCTTCATATAAACACTAAAAACTTTTTGAAGAGCATCATATCACCACTTCTGGTAAGTACGTTTTCTTTCTAACAGCTTAAATAATAAACTATGAGGATATCATCATCAGATCACTGATACATTCGAAGAAAAGGATCTCGTTCTTCATTTCGCTTGAACACAGACCTCGTCGTTTGCCTCCCGTAGCCTGGAAACAGCGTACTGTCTAACAACAGGATTGGTGAAGTGCGGGCTTAGTAGTTCGAGCGCATCATCAACGTCAATTAAGCTCCATTTCTGCATAAGCTCAAGAGCCTCAAGAGCAAAATAAAAGAAACTACATGTTAATTCGTTAATTGATTAACCAAATATAATAAAAAAATGTAAACAATAAATTCATAGTTGATGGCAACAAGAAAGCAAAACAGCTATAATACATCTACGAAAGGGTTGAACGATAACGTGAAAATTAACATACATCTTCTTAAAATGGTTTTCAGACCAAAACGGTGTCAGATCTCAAAATGATCTGAAAGCACCACAACGTACTCTCGAAATTTCCAATAATAAAGGTGGTATTTCCTGTACAAACTTAGAATTTTGGACGCCGCCATGGAAGTGGCAAAACTTAGGAAGAATACATTAAAAAGCAGTTTTTGATGTGATCTCCTCTACAACCTTGCCTCTGACTTATTGTTGTCGAGACTATGACAACACCTATTCCTTAATCATTCTTTTCACACACAAAATACAGGCTCTTTTTCAACGATTTTCCACGATTAAACTTCGTGGGATTACTTCTTTTGACTATACTATTTCCTTTTGTTCTCTATCATTGCAATAAGACAAAAACGTGCATCTCTGTACTGTACTTCAAAGGAATACACATTGGCATCTGCTTAAGGTGGACCCCCGTCAAACCAAAAAACTTCAGTTGGCACCTTTGGCATTTCACAAAGCTTCATAACTTTGAGTTAAGAGTATATCGCTACTCAAATAGTATGAAACTATAATCTTATCATACCTGGCGAGCTTCGTGTGCTTCGTTCCACTCAACACATTTCAAAAATTTCGTCAAGGCCTGAAAATCGTGGAAACAGAGAAGTAATAGAAGTCAACGGTACACGATAATAATTACCAGAATTGTACCACACCTTCGGTTTTACGTCCGGTATACGTATAGTAGTGTCATCATTTTGGTATGAGTAGATGATTTGACAAGAATACAAATTATCATACCGTGTTATCAAGAAAGAGAAAAAAGGCGAGGTTAAATAAAGTAACATACGACGCGAAAACATAAAATATAACGGGTCAATGGTTAGAACGTCTGGCAACCATTCAGAAGGTTGTGGGTTCGAGTTCCGTCTAGAGCTCAGAGTTTTTCTGAGCCCATGGAGTTCAGTTTGTCAGCAAAACTTCCTAAGAGTTTGTGTTTTCATTGAACTAACGTGAAACAAAATGACTTGAAAGAAAACAACGTGAAACCCAGAAAACGTAAAAGCTTTATAAGGTACCTTACCTTCTTTTGACTAGAAAGATAAAACCTGAATTGCCAAAGTAAATCTTTTTCTTCTGACGTTAACACTTTACTTGGTGGATAACCAACGATTTGCTGTAATTAATCAAAGTTGAAGACAACGTCACTGCTGAACATAAATCCCCGGTAAAGGCAGAATCCTGGGTAGTCGCTGTTTTTGATGGATATTAAAGTTCTGTTGTATGAATGAAACCTAATGCACTAAACATTCTCTTGTGACGGCTGTTCCCTACGTCAGGCCAAACTAGGTGGTAATCGTCGACGAGACAATAAATATGTAATCTCAGTAAGAGATAAAAGTGAAGCAACGCAAGACAAAGTCCCCCTTCTCTAGTTATCATACATGGAGGAAAGGCAGCTAGACTAGACACGTAAAAATCTCACACCTTGTTAACAAGATTTGTTCGCAACAGGCTTGTGACAAGTCAGTTAACAAGCTTTAGCAAGCCTGTCATTTCATCAACCTGTCACAAACTTGTCGTTAACAACCTTGTAGCATCTTGTTGATCGCAAGACAGTAGCAAGTTGTTGGAACAATTTGTAACAAGACCGTTGAAGTCATCAGTCTTGTTACAAGTCTGCAACAAGCCGTTACAGACTTGTTAACCACTTGGGACAACCAGAACAAACGCATTGCGGTGACGGCTTGTTGGAACAACCTTGTAACAACTTATTTACCAGCATGGAACAACTTGTGCGTTTTTAAGTGTGTAGTTTTCCAACTAAAAGGAGTCATGTGGCCAGAACTAATCAATGAAGTAAGAAGGCTTATGGTTCCCTATTACTTTCCTCAGGCTGACGCTAAACGATCTTACTCGTCAAGAGTAGAGACATCCAGCGGGAAAGGGTAAATTAACAAGCGCAGAAGAAACAGAATTTAGACTACATGTACAATTCTTCTTATCGCTCGTATCTAATACATGTTATCTTTCAACTTCATCTCGACTGCAGTTGGCGACGAAGCAAATCCGATGACGTATGCGGACGTTCGTACGGGAGGAAAGGAGAACGCACTTTAAACAAGATATGAAAGGCTCTAATGAAGGATACGAAAAACTATACGTTCCCGTCTCATACACGCCTCGTTCGAGGGCCTTCGCCCGAAACGTCAGTTTCTCCATTCTTAAGTTCCGGCAGTTTCCCAAACCTTTTGATTATCTACAAACATCACTAACACGCGGCTGGGACATTAGTTCTTTTCAAGTGAACACCTTCATAAAGTTCAACGTAAATTCTTAATGAAAAACAAAAACATGTCTTGGGAGTCACAAAGTAGCAATTCTCTTACAATTTTAACGGACCAGTATATCACCGCCGCGGGAAATATCCTCAGGGGGTGATTACTGGCATTAATTGACTTTCAAAACAGCGATTGAGGTGCATACATGACTTAACGGTATGGAATGATAGGCGGCAGTGAGTGAAGGCTTTTACTTCCTTTTACCTTCCACCTTTTAAGTCACTTGAAATAACTAGATTTTGTTTGAAATAATCCATACCAAATCCCAGACTTGTTCAAAACCAAAATTCTAAGTTTCGCGCAATAAATCGTAGGTATGGCTATTTATAAGACTATAGTTGAATATATAAAGAAAATTACATTGCAGTAAACATAGTCGAAACGTCGATAAGTTTAAAATTGACAGAATTTAGCTAAAGCTATGCCTGTGGAGGCAATAAAGCATGCACTATGTATTGCTCTTGCTATAGTCACACTCTTTGCACTATTCATAATTGTCTTATATTTCAAAAACTGAAAGACTCGAATGATAGTTTACTTAATCGGGACTTCAATTAAACGCACGACCTTTGGCTTGCTGACCAGTTAATCTCATTGAAAGGAAAAGCCGTTGCCATCAGAAATAGAGTTAATCCAAAAAGACAACTTGACATACTCAAAGTAATCACACATATAGTAAACTTACATTTAACTGGTCTCGAACCGCTGCATTGGGCTTCATTTCATGCGACACTGTACCACTTCGAATACTTCGGACGAGTTTATGATGTTTGCTCTCGACAAGGTTTTCCTGTGGACACAACATTCCTAGTTATCGATAAGTTACAAACGTGAAACAAAAGTCATAAGGGGCCTGTACATTTCTGACGAAGTAGTTATCAGATTGTGGTTACTTTCATCAAGATGTCGACCACTCGTTAATAATATCGTGTCGAAGGTCGTAAACTAGGTAGGTGGTTTTCCTAAATTTATTAATTTTACATTTCGAATTCGGTTTTAATTATTAATCGCCTTTGACATTCTACTTTGCATTCTCATTTACTGCCGTACGACTTTTGCGTTTGTGTTCATTTAAAAGCAGTTCCATGGAAGGACCTTTCAGACATCTTTTTCGTTCAGTTTTCAAGACCGTAAGGTTATTGAAATAGTATAATCTGATAACTACAGCAGAACTGCATGTCCGTATCTCGGCGAAACAAAATTCTCCTTCGTTTCGACAACTTCATAATGCGTTTACGTGGCTTCGGCGATTATTGACATTTCACAGACTCAAGTAAATTAGTTTTAGAAAGTGTCATTGGTAGAAGAACAGCTGGTAGCCTATAAATCAACGAAAAAAACACGAGTACGTAGTTTGTTTTGATTCTACTAATATAATCTCGACGAACTAGTTATACCATTAGGTTTTACTTTAAATCAACAAATACATAGAAATTCATATATAGGGAGAAAACGACAGAGAGAGAGAGAGAGAGTTACGAATCATAATGCAAGGTATACGAGGTTTAAATTATTTGAAAGTTGCTTGCTAATTGCAATATTAAGTTACAATATACGACCATGCTTTTTGACCAAGTAGAAGGGTTTTGCATATACGGTTTTTCTGTATATATTAAGTTAAGAATCATAGAAAACAGAAAGTATGAGCTTTTGGAGTATCATTAAAGTGTCTTACTCACTGAAATATTATTTCTTCAGACAAGTAATGATCTTTAGTTCCCGAAAAAAAGGATTTGTCCTTCGAATGCTCCCTGCTCTGAATTATATTTTGGTCGAGATAAAAACAATGAGGGATATTTTGGTTGAGATAAAAAAAAGGGAAGGCGGGGAAATCGAGACCTTGCTTCCAGGTCAATTGTAGCGAAAGAACAATCAAAAGCTGTCCTTTGAGCCCTCAGAAAACGGATATAAATCAAAAGAACCTTAATTTTGGCGCCGAAGATGGATAAGCGATTGCTATAACGAATAGACATAGAAGACTTTTTTAAATTCTTCCTCTTTTACTTAAAGGACAAAGGAAACGAAACTTTAAAGATACTCAAATACAGGAAAGCTTTATTGTGATATAATTATCTTACACAAGCAGTTGATTCGGCTATTTTGTAGTTTTTGTCGCTGAATATCGTGAACACAAAACAAATAGTTCAAAACGTAACGAAACTACAAGTTAAAGCGAAACTAAACTGAATATAGAAAGTACCTCACCAAATCAATAAAACTTCAATTGCAACGACATAGCAGTCAAAACATGGCAAGTTGCTCAATATCTCGGCCTACGGGCTATCGGTAAAAGTTTTGCATTACTACACGATGGTAATAGTTTTGCATTACTACACGATGACAATGGTTTTCTGGCAAAACTTTTTTATGGAGTTTACGTTCAATGTTGCTGGTGTAAGAATAATTCTTTTTAAAATTAAACAGCTCTTACCTACCTGTAATATTTCCGGGTCAGGAACTTTGACAATCTCCGGAGTGGTTCGAACGTAATCTACCTCATCCGTCTGTTTATATATTTAAAAAGAATGACGTTAAAAACGCATGAAAAGATGTAGGTCTAACTTTAACCACAAAACAAAAATTCTTCAAGCCTTTTTACGGAATTGCGAAAAAAATGAAAAACTTCAATAATACATCTGAAGTTTTATATCGGATGAGCATTCGTTCTGTTCACATGCATGCCGGCAGTCCGTTTGTCTTCTTCCTGACCGTAGTGGTCCTCAGCGACCACCTGAGACTTTAGTATTTTACTCTGGCTAACGCCAGACGATTTTACTCGTCAAGGGGGAAGTCTTCGGTCAGGAAATGGTTAAAGCTTCAACTGATGGTTCAATGATGGACCCAGAGCATCAGTAACCCGTATACTGATACTCGATATCCGGTAAAGTCTAGCTATCCGGTAGTATTTGGTATTTGGAAAAAATTCTACTGCAATTTACCTGATAGAGTTGGGGGTTTTGCTAGAAAAATCGGTGAAAAAGTGTTTTTGAGTAGACCAGTGATCGATTGATGCAGTTACGAGCTACAGAGACAATTTTAGGGTAAATTCGACTAAAAGTTGAGTATTGGCCAGCCGATATGTACATGTAGGCTTGGAGTGAATTTCAAGTAATTATACTACAAATATACAAAATAGCTTCCATATTCTGTCCTCAAAGTACTCTCTGTAGTTTCATTTCTCCAGCATCAAAAACTCGCAACTATCCGTTGTTTCACTGTCCGGTATCCGGTACATTCCTATTGCCAACGTCAACCAATTACATTAAATGATTGTCAAAGTCTGGTTTTTCCAAGCCCGGACAGCTTATCTAGTGGATGAATTGCAGAAAGAGACCAGCGCAACCTGAGCGTTGGCCAAACTTAAATTTTGTTCATTGAAAAGGGAATGACCGATTGAGTAGTTCTATTAGGCATATTTAATCTAAGTTTAATTATTCATGCATGGATAACACTGGTCACTCGCAATGACTTATCTGCCAGATAAGCTACCTAGCTGTTGAAGAATCAATCCCTGGTTGTTCGAAATGTGATAAATGCTAACCCAGATAATTTGGTACAACGCATTCACAGTACATCATCTGGTGTAACCAGTTGACACTAACAAACACACACTGAACCTTCAACCCAAGCTCTCGCTATTTCTCTGAAGAACAGAGCGACTGTTTACCCTAAAAGTAAAACACAGACTTGAAATACAAGTGAAGGCACCTACAACCTTCTCGTAGTAATCATGTATATTATCGTCTATTTCAACTTTTTGAATTACTGACACTGTCTCTAGAAAATGCGCAAGTAACCAGGGCATACTACCTTGGAAACTTACATTCACAAACATTATATTTCAAGCGAATTTATTGTCCCACATCACTTTTGGAAGTTTGGCACCAGAAACTCGAAGCTGTTGGCCTTACGCTTCAATGCCCTGGCTAAGCATTCGATCATAATATTGGATAAAACGACTCAAAATCACTTAATCCAGCATTGTTCAATTGTTTGCCACACTTGGGATACCTTACTTGACATTATGACATAAGTCTTAAATATGACCATTAACAATATTTTTACGTATGTTTTACAAAAATATAAGAGCTGACCTTCTCGTAGTAAACCACAGAGAAGTCTATGCCATCATGGTGGATTCGAGGGAACTCTACCATAAGAAACATAGAGTCTGAACTTCGTTTCTCTTTCTAGAAATTACGAGACGAATAACGGTAAACTTGCTATTTATCAAAAACAATTTTAAAAAAATCCAGCCAACACTGAAGAAGTAATTTTGCCAATTGCAAGTCATACATGAATGTATATATGTATATACTATAAAGCCTTGTGTCCAAGAAAGGCTACCGCAAAAATGTTTCGCTCGATTGTTATACAACAATTCTTGGCCTTCTTTGCCCTTCTAAACAATGTAGAAACCACCTGGTATTCCTTAGTTCTTCAAAGTTACATCTCTAATGTAGGAAGGAAGAATAAAGAATGGAGGAAATTCTTGAGTATTTCACTGGTTCTTAAAAAGAACGAACAAGGTAAGGGTTGGCAAATACTTCACTTAATGCACTAATCTAAGCATTATAATGATTGTATCAGCTAAACATTTTATCGTTATGGCATATACCTCATTAACCATTTCTATTTCTCGAAAGGTCAGTCTGTCAAGCCAGTCCACTTTCAGCATTCTTCCTTTGTGATGTTTCTTACTCAGCTAAACAAATCACACGCCAAAACAGCAAGTCAACTATTTGGTTTGAAACAACTTTAGATTGCAGCTGTCACCAAGAAGCTTGCCTAGAGAACGTCAGTGAGGCAAGTTGTACCAGAACCGGGACAAGGACCTCAAGAAAGATCTAACTAAAGGAAGTCTTTTGAGTGCTTCGGAGAATCATAGAGTTCTTGGAGGGGTGCTTATAGCGCAGTGGTAGTGCACGTATTTCTCACTTGTGTGAGTAAGGTTCGGGCTCCGGCTCCGTCTAGTTATCTGATTAAAGTTACCTTGATCACATGTGAGACCTGAAGTGTTGTTCCGACTCTACCAAACACCGCAGATTTTCCCCTGGTACTTCAGATTCCTCCCGCACTAACACTGGAGCCACGATGGATGGCTTACCGGACCTTTTAGGAGAACAGCTTACTTAGCTTTGAGGATTATCCATAAAAATAGAGTGCTGCGTAGGTAGTGTTGAATGACATATATAAAACCAAAAGTGAAAAGGAACTACCGACATATTGAAATAGTATACCTGACGTTTCATGCAATGGCCCTTGGCACTAGAGTGAAACATTTCACTCCGATAAAGGGACATTGCAAGAAATGGCAGTTCTACCATTTCCAAGTTTCAGACCGCAGTTCTTAACACTTTTTGCCGTAGAAATAAAGAGACTTTACTTTACTCAGTAATGAGCCTCAGTAAAACTTGAAACCTAGAGAAAAAAGTTTCGAACAGAATACTGTACCTTTGCCAAAGAGGTCATTTTATCTTTGGCATTTGAACTCTTTCCTGGTGTCAGTGTTGGATTACTACCATCAGCCTCAACTTCCGGCCAAACATGAAGATCATGCATCCCATGTCTTAACGTACTGTAAAGATGATGGAAATTTATCATGAACGTTATCAGAACCATAAAGACTTTACAATTTGAAGATGTTCCTTGTCTCTTTATAATTAATTAAAACATTTTCTCAAATATTTCTGACATAAACACTGTTGAAACATCACCTGAACACTATTCTGCTGCACTATATTCAGGCAGGTTGTAAGAACAACCAAATGTATTGTAGGTGGCAACCACCAACTCACTGAGCTACCTAATCTAACCACCTTAAGTATCTATTTGTGACTATTTACCTTACTCAAACATCTAACTTACCAAAAACTTACCCACACACCCACCTGTACATACTAACCTAGCTACCTAGAACCTCCCTACTTACTTGCTTACTATGCACCAATGTACCTGCTTTGCTAACCACCTACCTATCTATCAGCCTCTCCATCAATGTACTTGTACCTGCTATGACTTACTCACCTACCTACCCAACCCACAAACTCACACACTTATCTACCAACTTCCGTAGCTATCCACCTATCTACCTACCCTATCTTCCTATCTACCTACCCTATCCTCCTATCTACCTACCCTATCCTCCTATCTACCTGTCCTATCCTACTATCTGCCTACCCTATCCTCCTATCTACCTAACCTATCCTCCTATCTGCCTACCCTATCCTCCTATCTGCCTACCTTATCCTCCTATCTACCTACCTATTCTCCTATCTACCTACCCTATCTTCCTATTTGCCTACCCTATCCTCCTATCTACCTACCCTATCCTCCTATCTGCCTACCCTATCCTCCTATCTACCTACCCTATCCTCCTATCTGCCTAACCTATCCTCCTATCTGCCTACCTTATCCTCCTATCTACCTACCTATCCTCCTATCTACCTACCCTATCCTCCTATCTGCCTGCCCTATCCTCCTATCTACCTACCTTATCCTCCTATCTACCTACCTATTCTCCTATCTACCTACCCTATCTTCCTATCTGCCTACCCTATGTTAAACCTGGTTTATGGTTTGTTGAACCATGCTGTAAGTTTTTACCAGTGCAGGGCCTGAAGCTTCAGCTGATATAGTTGCACTGTCTTGCAATTAAAATACTTCTTTTGGTAACTACAACATTTCAAATTGGTACAAATTTGGTGAACAACATTTCAGCAGTTGTTAATGACCTGCAGCTTTATATCAATGAATTAACTTTTGCAGCATTGAAAATTGGCATGGACACTTTAGGAGTAATACAGTGCAATCCAATGTAATTGGTTTAGCATGCATAAAACAATGATAGCTTTCCAGGGCCACTGTGTATTTTTGAGTTTAGTTCTTTGTCAATGTGCACCAAAATTGCTCCACACATCACATCATACCCTGACTTTCCAAACAGAGAAACAGTTGTTCCTCCAACTATTAGTGCCTTTCTGGGTCCATAAACATCCCATATTGTTAAGGCCACCTATGAATAGACAATCCAAACAGATTTAGAATACCTACATGTATAATAGGAAAATCACCCAACTGATATGAAACAAAACCGAGGAGTACCTGTGCAGACCGTGGCAAATCTTTGTATTTCAATGGTAGCTTAATCCATTCATTCCAACTAAAATTTAAATTAAAATACATGTACATGCTGGTCTAAAACTATGGAGAACAATCATCACTGACTTTCAAGAATACCAGTTATCAAGAAATCTAATTAAGAGGTGTAGCTGTGTTATTTAATAGGAATAAGGGGAGGACAAAGTACTATACTAGTGTACGGTACAGTACTGTAATGCCCTGCCTGCTGGGAATGGTTAAATAGTGAACATGAAGTCCATTAAACTTTACTCTTTGATTCTGGCCCAAGTATTGTACTCACTTCCATCTTGTATTAAATGGCCTATAAGCTGTTCTTGATGGCAAACATAAAGGCTGACCATTGGCAAATACTTGGCAACTCACATAAAGATCAGAACAGGAACTAAACAAGAAAATAAACAAAACTACATCAGAAAAAAATGCAACAGCTTCCAGCTGGTGTTTCACTGGTAGCAAACAATGTGAGTTATCTTGGGAGGGCACAATTTATAATCTAAAGGAGGGTTGGTTTGACAGGCATAAAAAATATTGGGTATTATCATATGTCTACAGCACTCCAATATTATAATGCAGAGATATGCAATTAAATCAATGAATTGATGTGATGGGTTTGCAGAATCAATCCCTGTAAGGAATTTGATTAGTTGTACTCATCCAATTGTGTGTGACATGAGAACTATTATTTGTATGACAAGTGATTAATTTAGTAATTATCTGACTTCTGTTGCTGCTGCCCTGGTACAATGCAATATGAGAGGATTACATGCAAGAAGATAGTTCACAGCATTTAAAAGAGTAGCCTGTGCTAGACTGTATTTTGGGATTTAGCCCTGTGGGAAAGAGAAAGTGCCATAGAGTCAGTGATGTATGTGTGATATGTATAACTCTGCACCTTTGATATAGCCCTGAAAATCGTAGCTGAGGATCTTCCACCAACGCTTTGTAACTTCGTTTTTCTCTCTTACCTTCCAAGTTTCCACTGAAAATAAAATTAAAATCACAACGATTTTGAATTGATATTGGCTATTGCTGAACACACATTTAACACCTCGATTTTGTCCTAGAGCAGCTTCTGCAACGCGAACCACTAAAACTACAAAAACACTTCTTTCCCCTACATTTTCAATTCTACATAAGCATCCAAGTCGCAGCTATAAACATAGTAAAATCTCTCAGAATTTTTTCGACTTCCTCCGTCTGCCATTCTGGGCCATGTTATGATCTACTTTCGCCTGCATTCCTTTGATTGATTCAGCGGTAATCTCGACCAGTTTGCCGAATCCCCGGATAGTTTGTTGTCTCTTGTCGGTATTTTTATTTCAATAACACTTCCAGATGAGTTTGGGTGATTGCAAAGAATGTACTGGTTAACTGTACAAAACAGTTGATCTGGGAACAAACAAAAATGGACTATTCTGCTTCAAGACCGTCATAATGGCAGCAAGGAATGTTTGGCGTGTAGTGAAATACGACATAAAATCTGCAATATTTTCACCCACTTGTCGGCTCCTTACAACGGAATCTGCAACGAGACAACGTTTACAAAGCGCCAAATTCGATCTTGATTTTGGAGCCCATTTAAGAGCTCAACCCGGGAAAGATGTCTGTGAGGATGCTTTCTTTTTCTGGGATAATCATTATACTGCAGCGTTTGGTAAGTATACCTAAAAACCGTTAGGTTGTTGTCACGACTTTTTGACCGGTTTTTCTGGAGACGAATGAATGGTAAACTTTGTAAAACAGATCAAGTTATCACAACCTTCGGTGGTTTAACATTAGCGGGGATCTATATCAATCCAGATGTAACCCGTTCCGTAAGACTGGTCAGAGCCAGAATGAAAATAAAGTAGTAAAGACTGTCTCCGACAGGGATGGGCTTAAAAACTGGAAAGGTGTTGCAGCTTTCAGCATATTAGGTCAATTTATTATTTAGCAAAATGTTACTTAAATACCTTTGGATACATGTAGGAGTTGCTGATGGGGTGAGCAGCTGGAGATATAATGGAATTGATGCATCATTGTTTCCAAATGTATTGATGGCCAACTGTGTGAAGTATTTGGAGGCCAGCCAAGGAAAAATTCTCCCTGAAGAGCTTTTAAATTTGTCATATCAAGAAATATTGCAAAATAATCAAGTTGAAGCAGGTACTGGATGTAATATTATTGATGGAAATTATTACTATAACATTTTGTAAAGTATACAGCTTAAGGTCTAATTTAGTGGCAGAATGAGATTTCAAGTTGGTAGTTTAGCCGAAGAGAAGGTTAGCTAAAACATGATTAACTCTTTTGTGGCAAAAAGAGTCGTTACGGGCCCTAACTAGAGCAAAAGAATAAATTTGATTTCTAAACCAACACAGAGAGAAAATAAAGAACAAATTTAAAGAAAAGCAATTTAGTTGCCAGAGAGTTAAAATCAGTCCAGGATTCAATGGTATAAAATTCTTAACTACAATTTAACTACCTGTTGCATAATTACATAAACTGTAGTTAATTGCTCAAAAACAACTCCTGATTAGCTAGATTTGAGCCTCAATTATTAGTTAAAGTTAACTATACCTTTTACACAACTGGCTGAGTCCAGAAATAGTTTAATGAAGGAACTACTGATAACTGGTCCGAAAAAAGCTGCAGTGTATTAAAAATAAGCTGATCGTTTTTAGTGTATTGATCAACTGAAGTCAGTTTTGAGAAATAGTAAAATGTCATTTAAATTTTCAGGAAGTAGCACAGTTTGTCTTGGAAAGTTTGACAAGGAGACTGGCTTACTCCAGACTGTTAACCTCGGTGACAGTGGTTTTTGTATTTTTCGCAATGGTCAAACTCTTGTTAAAAGTAAAGAACAGTACAAGGATTTGAATGTTCCTTTCCAAGTTGGTGTAAAAGAAATTATTGGTGGAAAATCTGTTCCTCATGGTGACAGGTACAATATCATTGTGTTGTTACATAATATGAAATTATGTAACCACATTTTTTATTTACTGTACCTGTATGTATTATGCATGACATTGTGCAGATAAGGTACTATATATATGCATTCATACATATAGTAACAAATAAGTCTGTCTGCATGTGTATGTGCAGATGATTGAGTGCATGTATGTATATACACTTACAGGGAGCGAATTCAGTGCCTACTAATTACCCCATTCCATTTGTATATTAAAGTATATGCATATAGCTTCACTAGTTTACATTAAGTCTTATATACAGAGCTTTGCTTAATAAAATTGATAATCTTGCATGCCTGCCTAATCCCATCCTCATTACTGAGGGTCAGGGGCCATGGATGCATTCACCAGTGCTCTCCACTGACTCCTTTCTTTTGCCACAGCTGTACACTCCCCCAGGTTTTCCTCTACCAGTTTTTGATGTTGTCAGTTTACCATTATCTTTGTCGTCCTCACAACCTTTTTCTGTCAATTCTGCTGGGAAATGATTGAGAGGACGACAAAGATACTGGTGGACTGATGACATCAAGTACTAGATGAGGAGAACCTTGGGGAGTAATCTTAATCACAATCTTATCACAACAAATTTTTGCATGTAAACTGTGCATGAATTAATAGTATTGTAATAATAGTTGATAACAGCTGCTCATGAACCTAGTACTAAAACAAATCTTCCTCTCTCTCTCTCTCTCTACAGCCCATCTGATGCAGTGGTAATGCAACTTAACCTTCAGGACAATGACTTGCTCATTTGGGGTACTGATGGATTGTTTGATAACATGTTCCCAGAAGATATCTTGGAAGTGATTCACCCACAGCCAGAAGAAGTAAGTTTCAAACTTTACATGATCCCACTAATCTCTGGTGTGACCATACTTTTTATGGTAATAATTCATGTTTAATTCTCATTCAAACTATTGACAAGTTAACAATGACACTTCTGTCTCAAATTTGAAATAAAAAACAAGTAAGAATTAATTTCTGAGCAAACTAAATAGTGTATTCCATTTCCAATAATTTGCTAATTAATAATATAGATGAAAAAATTTATTGGTTCTGATTGGCTAAGAGCAATGCAGTTTTAACGAAATACTGTACAAATTTCTTGAGCCAGTCACCCAATCAAAAATCGTAAAAGGTAAAAAGAACCAATCAGAACATACCACTCAGCTGCGGAAAAATTAAATAGAATTACGGCAAAAATAGCCGGCGTTTTAAGTAGATTTGCGTTTGAAAAAAATTACTGCGGTTTTTCAGTAGATTTCCTTTGGAGAGCGGTTTTCGTTACACGCGTCACATCTTGCTTGATTTTTTTATGTATACCGTATAGTTATTAATTGGTAATAACATGGTTTCTCGTGTAATTTGGAAAACATACACTCATGGGTTTTCTAAAGACCTCAAATAGCGCTCATCCTTAATATTTGACAGTCTTCGATAAACTCAATCGTGCATGTTTTTTCCAGATTGCACTCAAAACCATACTATTACCAATGCATAAAGAATGAACATGAAGATGATCGTACTTGTCTTGTAATCAGTGTAACCATGTGCTGACTTATATATTTACTGCCCAACATAATGGAAGTAAAACAGCAGCTTGTTTATCTTTCGTATGTAAAGTCAAAAAGTTCCGAGCGAAGGCCATTCGTCTGAAGAAAAGCCTTCACTCGGAACCTCAGTTTTTCTACCATAAATTTTTGCCAATTTCCTAACTATTTCGGCTTTCCACATGTCTTTCAACACTGCCCAAGCAATCTACTTTTATAACATAATTTATCTTTCGACAGGAGAGACCTCCTAGGTTCAAAAAGTTAAAGTAAAGCTGGACTGTTTATTCTTAATTTTACCGTTTCAGAGAACCGACTGGGATGCAACAAGCAGACAACTAACCCATATAGCAATCACTCGATCGGTTGAAATAAGACCAGAAAGGTTACTGGACTATAGTATTTTTGGCTTACAAATAGCTATTGACTTTTATCAGTTCTGTAATTCATGCTCGAAGTAAAACTCTGTAATTCTTCTCATTAGAATAACACCACGTGAAGAACGAATGGCCAAGTACGATGAGGATTCCTTGGAAATCCCCGGTGGAAATTTCGACGATGTAACTGTTGTTGTCATTTACATCAAAGCACTATAAGATTTCTTCTTCCCTTTTACCTCTCCTTCAATCCCTTTCGTTTAAATTTATTTAGACCATTGAAATGTAAATATTATTAGAATGTTTAATCAATAGCTGTAAATCGGATACAGCGTCGTCCTGATTTACGTAAACTTTTTCTTCAATTTACTAAACTAAAGTGACTCCAACTTGAAAAACAGTTTGAAAACATGGCTATTTCGATGCGTCCGTTTGATAAGTAAGATAAAGCATTCGCATCCGAGCTGTATCTGATTTACTACGGCTCGCTTGCAGCTTGCCTTGTAAATCAGATACAGCTCTGCTGCTCATGCGTTACCTGTTACTTCATGTATATTTAAGCTATGCGTGAAGAACATGGAACATCGGTAGATTTTACTAGCAAACTTCAAATTAAACCACAAAATACAGTTGTAACATGGGAAAGTTTCCACTGGGCTGAGTATACATTTTATTTAGCTCAGCTTGAAAACCAAGATTCGCGTTCACAATGAATGTTCTGCGTAAAGTAACACACTACTACAGAACGCGGCGGAGGCCTAATGCTTTGCAATAATGCAAGACCTGTTACAGGAAAGTTTCACCATCTTCTACTTTTCGCAGCGCTACACGAAAAGTTGCAGCTTGTAACTCCTTCTTGTAACTTATCCTATAATGCTACCAAAAAGATTCTATCACAGCTGGCCTAAAGACCTATGCATTGCAGGTTACAGGGTAAACTGCAAACGGCTGACATATCCTGAGCAACACGCAATGATTTTTTGCCACGGAGATTGCGTTGTAAGTTGCAATAAAAATTGCCTCGTATAACATGGCTCCCACAAGTACTGTTCAATGTAGTTTATCACGAAAAGGAGCATGTTTTCACCCAATTTGTTGTCTTTCATTAAAATTTTTTTACACATATGGGCAATCAGTGCAGATATTTTTCTTGAAACCTGCATATTGATTGACCATATATGAAGGAAGTCCATACATAAACTGGGTACCACCGTGCTTATTTACGTGATAAATGGTAATAAGGACCCATCTTAAAACGCCACTATTGTTACAGCAACACATGGATCGGTTTTCTCCGTAATATTTTTTCTCCAGAAAAATGTTTTCCCTTTTAATACATTATGTTTTACTCTTTATTTACCAGTTTTTAAGCCAATTAAGATCTAAATTGCATTAAGCCGTAATTTTGCGGAACCAGCTGATATTTCTACCGTTTGCCTTCTATCCGAGTCTTCGTAGCTCAATAGTTAGAGCGTCTCACATACCACAAGGTTTTAATATTGTGCAATACTTGTATTTAAATGTACGTACGTATGTGTGTGTCGTTTATTGTTTATGTTATATTAGGGGCCGCAGTAATTGGCCAAAAGCTGTTGCGGTCACACGGCCATCATCTTGTTTGTGTTATTGTGTACTGTTATTGTTTTTCTTTTTTATTTCTTTTTGTATTATAGTTAGGATGTGGAAAAGCTTATAAAATAAAGAAAAATAAAAATACGCGTCTGGAACTACGGTCTAAGAATCATTTTCTGATGATTTGAGTTACCCTGTCCTGTACTGCTGCAGGCATCCTTAACCTGTAAATAACCGCTGAAAGTGATTGAGGTTTCAAATAATTCTTGCTGACAGATCATCATGACCCGGTTTGATTGCGTTGTGGAGATTGTATCGCATTTCAACTGACATATGACACGTTCTGAAAGCTTCGCAAAGTATACTTGAAAGAGACATCATTTGTCACTTCTTTAGGATACAGTGCACATCTACTAATCCCATGACAAAGAGACGAAGCTATCTCAGTTAATCAAATCGCGTGATTTGATTAATTAACCTGATTCCCATCGGCTGTAGAGCAAAACCCACTGCCGTGGTACTGCTGACCGTCTGGGGACCAAGAAAGTTAGGAAGTGCGTTCAAGAAACCAGAAGGTACGGGATTAACAATTTCCTTCAGGCTAAATTCCATAGAGAGGAAGAAGGAGAAAACAGTGGTGGTATTGTTTGTTGCTCTTTTACAGCCCCACGGTATTACAGTGTTTGCAGATTCGACACTAGTCGGCGGTTCCCCGTGTGATGTGCGTGATGGGACGCTGTTTTCCCTGATCAGTATGCTCTTGTACATTACGAACTTTACTCCAGATGTTGACATCCTGTAGCTTCTTTGTATACGTCAAAGCAGCCATCAATTTTAGTCATGCTAGTGGCTCACTTTGTCAAAAATTTTCAAGCAAAGCACAGTAAACCAAAGCAGTGGGAGTTCATGAAATGTGAACTTCGGGACACGAGAACGTGCAAGTGGTCCTTAAATTCCTTATCTCGGAAATGTTGTCGAATCTTGATCGTTATGTATTACAAAGAACCCTAATCGGATACTTTCTCGTATCATTTTTTATAATTTGGCGTAGAGCTTAAACATGCAAACAGAGGAAATCATTGGAGATTTTGTTTATATTCACCATCTGACACGTTCGACGTTCCGTGATCTATTCAGCTATGCGAAGAATTACTTAACGCCTTAAACTTGGAAAGGACACTATTTATATACACAAAACGTTTATCAGGGTCAAGATGTTGTCATTATAAAACGGCACGGTTTTTGCGGCATCGTTAACTGTTGTGGCTTTTTAGAAAAGTTTATAAAGTTGTCAAAGGTTGTCACAGAGACATGTATAAACAAGTGTAGTAATGTTTAAAATTACAACTGACTGGTGGTCGCATGGAAACAGAATCTGAAAAACGAATTCACATCATTTTGAAACTTTGAATGTGAACATAATTATATAATTTCGGCATATTCTGTTGACGCATAATTGTCTGTGAAAATAAAGTTTTTCTCTTTGGATCATCCAAAAGGCTTTGCTGACCTGACGTTCCCAGCAGAATGGGGCGCAACGCTATCTTAATTCACTCACTCTTTGCAATATTTCTGGAGGAAAGATAAATGCTGGGGATGTGCTCAGTACGTGAAATAGTTCACAAGAATTCCGCGTATATAGATACAACTGAGGATAAATGGTGTGTCAATGGTAATGAGACATCTTTATGCGCGGTCGCAATAGTTCAGAGTCCGTCAGCGCAACTAATTTGGAATTACCTTTCGTACTGTTCAAGTCCTGTTAATCCTTTGATATACAGAAAAACTGTGGACTCCAAGAAGGTACGGACTGACTGCTCGGAATGTTTATTGGGTATCAAAGGTTTAACACACCTCGAGCGGCAAGAGACTGCAACACTTTAAAAGTATCTAGCTGCAATCTCTTAAATGAATAGTTTTGAACCTAAGCGCAGCCATGAAAAATTTCACAAGGAACACGGTACACGTTGGGTAAACGCTGACGACAGTATACCTCAGAATGTACAAATGTATAAAGAATAAAGGCTGTATCATGGTTGCTATTCATACAAAAATCTGCTCCTAGATACTGTTGAAGTTTCGTTTCTTTGCTGTTCAAGCTGTGTTAAGTTTTTTGTGTCTCGAAAATTTCACATAGTTGACCACCGTTCAGCAATGAAACGGCATAACTAAAACCTAAAATCATGGTTGTTTGCAACAGCGCTCAGATAATTTGTAAAGAATCTCTAAACTTTGCGTATGATCGATACCTTAAGCTATTCGGAAAATCACGTTGAATTAATTGACTATGTGCTCTTCTAGCTATTAAATAAATTGATTGCTTTCATACGAGCCTTGCATGTTAACAAAGATTTAAAATCTGACGTTAGATTAGAAAACTATTCTAGTGATTTATCACGATTCAACCCAGAGATGTAATAACTAGATGTAGTGACTCCACTTGGTCGTGTAATGGATAAATCATGCCATGTAATCTGCGCTATTTTATCACAAGTTTGAATTGTAGGGGCATACGAAAGAGCAAAGTCGAAAATAATGCTGTATAAGAACAGAACGCATAGTTACTCGACACCGTCGATAGACTAATAAATGAAGACAAGCTACCAGTCTTTCAAATCAAGTCTCGTTTTGATGCCGTATCTCTGTTTTCCTTCAAGAGCTTTATTTTCCGATTATGTTTATAAATTAATTTTACATTGTAAATGAGATAAGAGCTGACTTATCAAAATTGCATGTGTCTTGGTACCTGATGGTTAATGAAGATGTCAATCATGCTTCTTGAGTATTTTAATTTCTTTGAACACTGATAATAGGGATTCATTCAGAATTTGAACAGTAACATGCGTGAATTTCAGCTCAGATAATCGGGTTAAAATACCGCGGGGACCTACTATAAGCGGGAGCTGTAGCGGCGACAGACAGGCTGTGCAAATTGTAGGATTTCCAAGAAGCCACGGTTACTGATGCCATTTTGGATTGTTATAGTTTGTTTCCCGACCTCCAGAAAGATTCAACCGCTCTGACAAGACTTTGTCGACTGGGTTGATATCAAACTCAACCAACAGCTTTTCCCGTTCAATGCCTTGACGTTGTACAAAATAAGAGAAAATGCACTGAGTGACATATGCTGAACACGAAATGGGCTGAGATTACTCTCGGGACAAGAAATTATTTATTGTCCACGTACTTTGATCACAATTACGTGTAACTGTACAAAAACTAAAACCTTGGACTTCAATATTAATAAACTCACGAACGTGATACACTTTTATGAATTTGATCAATGTTTGCACAATCCAATTAAAATAATAATTTTCAACCTTAATTAAAAATGTTGAGACTTCAGATCATCTTGCCAAGAAGTCAGAATGTTATAATACAATATTTTAAGAATACTTGTTGTAAATCCTAAGAGTCTGGTTGCATTTACTTTCCAGCTTTGTAGGATTGACTAGGACTTTTACTCTATGTCAGCATATGTTGGCATAATTTACTGTTTTCTCGAACTTTTAATTTATTTTTGAGGTCCGTTCATTCGTTCGTTCATTCATTCAATCTTTCAGTTCATTCATTTCAGAAATTATTTTTCAGGACTTTTACGAGGTATCTATGGACTTCTTAGTGCCATCCTAAACGTCTAGTAAGATCCTTGCTGCAAAAGAGGATATACACATCGCCAGGTCTTCAAAGTGAATGACAGAACCATCGTTCATCTTGTGTCGGAGTTGGTGTTGCCCGGGTAACCATGACTATTACCGAAGCTTCTCACCCTGGAACAAGCAAGGAGAGCGAGTCAAAGGAAATGGGCGAGGAAAGTGATAAACGTCCCGAGGATGAACAGGAAAGCGACGTTGATCATAAAGAAATGATACGTTCTTACGCTAGTGATGCTTATTTATCAAGATGGCTACCGAATACAGAAGACGAGCCAGTAGCTAACGACCGCAGCACCTCCAGGTGAAGTAACGATCTTCTTCATTGGCGTGTTTGGTTCCTTTGTATATTTGTTGTCACCGACATTAAACGTTTTTACAAGTAGATTTCCGAATAATATTTTACGTGTTGTGCGAAGAGGTAGTAAAATACAACAATAAGTAAACTTTTGTTGCAATGAAGCTCTTCTTGAGTGAACAATCGGGGAATTAAAAGTTTTGAGAGTGAAAAAGTGAGAGTAAAATTTGAGACCGCCATGCTTGTGTATCTGTTTGGTACCTAAATATGGTGGCGGGAAAATTATTACTACAAGAGAAATGAGCTCGAGTTTTCAGTTAAAACGATTACTAATTGCTTCAAAAACTCTTGATAACTTTTTCTAAGCCAATGAAACACCCAATAATTCACCGAGGTATTGCTTTTTTAGCCATTTTGAAGGAACTAAGCCCGGTGAAGAAGAGAGAGAACGCCATTGTACAACCCCAGTACCACCTGGTGATAATGTGTCGTATATGAAGTCACCTTGTGAAAACCAGCAACATCAAGAAACAGAAGTAAACAGAGATACTAAGGTTAGTCGAAACATTATTGAGCCACTATAGCTGGGCAAAACGGTTTCACGGTTTCTTTTTTCTGGTGTTATAACTTCATGGCATCGGGAGAAGAAGGAATTATACTTTGAGACCATAAAGCATCGATAGATTTTTATGTGATTTACAGACTTTTCAGCGATAGACATCATTGAAACCTTAGACTCGTGCTGTTATTAAGAAAAGAGAAAACATCTTTCGTATTTCCACTGAGCTAGAAATACGTAAGTGGAACTTTGGGAACAAGAGTCCGAAGGTCGAGTGCTCCACCATTTCGAGATCCCATAAATATCCTCGAGTATTTTCATATATCAATCGCAATACAAAAAAAAAATATTTCCGTTCTCTTTATAAAATAATCTGAATAATATAGCAGAAAGAGCGCCCCCTTTTATCGTCATGAAAGCGTAAACTTTCCTGACAGTTCAAAATAGCGAATACACCGGATATGTGATGGCCTGAACTCTTAAATTTTTCGATTGAGTCGTCGAAAAACGGCATTATATGCACAGATGATTTTGTTCCGGAATTAGCCATGCAAGAAAAGAACAGTGACGAAAACATTTTGTACCTGTAGAACCCATGGAACGTCTTTTTCCTTTACAATGAAGAAGATCTGTTTTAAGTGAGGCCAAGGATAACTCGTTCTTGGAGGTCAAACCTTCCTCTGACACCTTAACTACAAGATGTGGTCAGCCTTAAAAATCCATTTCGTTTGTTTGCTTGTTTTAACATCAGGTTTGCCACGAAAATGGAAGGAAGGCTTACTTCGAAGCAATAAAATGTTCTCCGATGAAGCTACAGCAACCCATCAACATGTACAAACGTTCTAAGATTGACGAGAGTTTGGGAATACCACGACCTACTCAAAACCAAGTGGAAGAAAAGTTACCAAGATCAAAGAACCATGTTAGCCCTTGCGTCGTCGAAATGACGAACGACCCTGTGGGTCAACTCGGAAGCCTTTGTTTCCGCACAAGAAATGTTGATGGACGTCGAAACGAAGTTCTGTACTCCTCGCGCCATATGATTGGAGGAAGGATGCATAAAGTACATCGAAATTTTGTTAACACTGTTTCGGGTGGTAAGAAGAAGAGCGAGCTACTTGTCCGCTGTGAAAGTGTGATGATTTACCCGAAAGCTCTCGTAACCCCAAGGTGTGAAAAACCTTCGTCAAAACCTCTGAAATCAAAGGAAGCATGGCGTGAGAATTATTTTGGAGCGACTTCCTTGGCTCTCGGCAATGAGGAAGAATACACAAGATTACCAGATCTTGAGGCCAAAGAAGGTGCAATGTTACTGGATAAATATGATCGAAAGTTGTCACCTGTGCCTCTACAGCATCAAGAAGGCAAACACATAGGAGATGATCAGAACTCAAAAAATTCGACATCGACCAAAATCATTATACCATTTGGAGAAACTGAACTGAAGTGTAACACTAGTGGAAAGGAAAGGTCTGAAAAATTAGCCATGCAGAAAGTAGAAGAGTGTCAAGGTCTGGAACCGAAGCCCTATCAAGCAACAAGGGCTTTCAACAAAAGGGATCTCGACAAAACGTCCTCGAAAAAAAGGGCAGATTTTTATAGCAGCCACAATGCTAGGCAGCCAAATTCTTCTGAGAAACTCACGAGAACGGTTCCAGGCATGGTAATTGGAATAACTCGACTAGAAATTCCTCGAAAGACACGTCTTATCACTCGCTCTCTCTCAACAGCAACTCCAAGCTCACCGCTGTCGAAATTCAAAATAAGTACCGCGGATGCCAACGGCTTATTCCTGGGTCCTTTGAATGTACCACAGAGAAAATCCGGATCTCGGTTCTCCTGTAACCAAAGGAGGAAACCGGATTTTTCCGGGAAAACTAAGGACCACTGTCCAATTATGACGTCAGAAGATCAAGAAGGATGTAAATATTTTTTTGGCACTGAGAGAAATTTGTCTTTGAAGATTGGAGGTACTGGACTTTTGAAAGAACAAAGGAGTGTACGGTTGGCCTTCGGTGGAGAGAAACAGGTAGAGAATGTAAACAGGAAAAGAGTTCAGTTTAACACTCTGGTACCTCGCTCTCGTTAAATTACGCGACAAGACCATTTCATTGGACTTATCGAAGGTAACTGCATGTCATGCGGTCAACCAAACCGCGCGCCACAAAGTGTCATCTTCTTTACTCAAGAACCATAAGAGAGAACCAACCCAAACCAATTACCTGAAGAATTGCCAACCCAGCCAACTAGGGTCCGGTTGTTCAAAAGGCAATCAGGTTAATCCAGGATTAGTGAAAAACTTGTGAGTGAAATATTCCTAACGTAGGAAACAATGTTTAAAGTTTTCCGTTCAGATATCGCACAAATATAGAAAGGTTATCTCCTAGAAAGTTTGACCTGAAATTACAAAGCAGACCATACCAAACAAATGTGTAGATTAAATCTTAATCCAGGATTAGCGGTAATCATCTTTTGAACGACCGAGCCCGGATGGAAAATCATCCTTTATGTCGAAAGCGACAAGTTACCAATCCCTCAGGCAGTGGTTTTGTTGAAATCCCGATACAAGGAACATTTTTTTGTTATGTCTTACGATTGCAAACGCAGGGTAATTTTTCCAAATAAACAAACCCAAGTAGCATACACTAGTGTACATAATGAAGAGTGAAAAGTGTAACGAACAGTAAATTAATTTGCCTTGGGCAAGTTTATGTTTTGAAGTACCAAGGCAAGAAATTCGGTTGAGCCTATGAGGTTGATAAACTGCATTATATGTCAATATATGTTATACCAAGCCTCAAATTGTTTTTCCTTGTTTTCTGATTGGGCGAACGGTCCTCACGTGACGGTCCATAAATCGTGATGTTTACCGCGTAGCCCATAGTAACGGGTAATGCTACTTTTAGTTTGTCCAAGAAAAAATATGGAAACCGGAAGCAAACTATCAGAGCGTGTATTCCACTGGTTTATCGTCATTTAAAATACTGTTGAAGAATTTCCGCAAAGTTTTGTTTCGTCATTTGATACTTGGTATTGAACAAAACACTTATTTACCGGTTCCTCGGAGAAACAGCGTGTTTTGTGGGCCGCTCGACCGCCGCTGTTACCTTCGACTTTACAAAACGCACGTTTTTCTCCTGGAATAAATAAACAGGTGTATAACGTTGATCTGGATATCATGTCAGGCTTGGTAGTGTGTTTACATGAAGTATTGATGTATATACTTAGGAACCAGGCCTTACTTTTAGTATTTATATAGGCAGCCAT
>JBAHVQ010000017.1:1088789-1109910 GCA_036872915.1 Nanipora kamurai
ACCAAAATACTTTATTTCGATTAAAATTTCATTTTACGATTTTATTTTGAAAGTTTAAATTTTCATGAAAAATCGTCGGAATTTTCGGAATAAATTTTCGGAAATATTCTCTCAAAATAACTCAAATAATTACCAAAATACTTTATTTTGACTAAAATTTGGATATTTTGATTTTATCTTGAAAGTTTAAATTTTCATGAAAAATTGTCAAAAACCAAAGGTTAATCCCTTTGGATTTTTCTAAGATTTTTTACCATAGAAAATTTTCGGAAATATTGTCTCAAAATAACTCAAATTATCCTAAACTACATGTAACTTACATGTAAAAGAATATTATATTGTCAGACATTTTTGCTTTGGTTCCATTGTGTGTTTCTGCATGGCTTCAAGCAATAATTTGATCTGTTTCAATTATATAAAGAATAAAAAAAAATGTGACTCACTTTCTAACTGCAAATTCTTTCTCTTTCATGGCTTCATCATTCTGAAGTTTGCACAATTTATGTCAGAAGTTATCACAAAAAGGGATATATACCACTATTTCAGTTTTACATGAGATTATAAAGCTGGGAATACAACCAGGGGGGCTACAGATGTGGAGAGCAATGGAGACAATTCCCTTCCTCACATTTAAGAGAAAAATTATTTTTTCAATAAAATATTGCATTTTTATGACAACAAAATTCATGTTGATTCAATATTATTTGTGGTGTACACCATGAAAGTTCATTAACATTTAAACTTTCATCCTGTTAACTCAGAACTTCATCAGAACATCAAAATTATTATTCTTTGCAGTATTTTCAACAGGAAAAACCATTTCAAGCTAATTAAATTGAAAAAAATTTCAAGAATAATATATATTTTGTTCCTTCTTTTCAAAAATTGTACTTGCTTGCCTGTCCACCAAATACTGACTGCCAAGGTGAAGCTGTTGAGTGGTTGCCAATGTTTTTGTTGGTGCTATTGTGATTGTTGTTGCCATAGCTGTTGCCGTTGTTATAATTACCATATCACCATTATTACTGGAGCATGTTACCACCTTTAAATTCATTGACCAGCAAAGATAATGTACATAAAGGTACATAAAGGTAATAACTGCATATAGAGGGTACAGAGTGTTAGGAAACTGTTGGAACTTAAGTGTGAAGAAATTGACATTTTGAGTGAAGGCTCTTGTCGGAGTGAAATGTAAAACATGAAAAAAGTTGGTGGTGCTTTACAGTGATTTAAAAATAGATAACAAGCTAGTTAATGAGATGTAAATTATGGATAGACTCAATTGCTATTTTAAAATTTATTTTAAATGTTTAAGTCATTTTCCCTTGGGGGACTCTGCCAGGTCCTCCCCTTTTTGGTTAACTGATTGACATTTTAAAATAGCAAATAACTCTCTATTATTTACATTTCATTAACTAGCTTGTTGTCGATTTTTGAATCCTATTGGTCATCTTTTTTCACATGATTTCTTCTCACTATAAAAACACCACCCACCTTTTTTCGCATTTTACGTTTCACTCGGACGAAGGGCCGTCGATCGAAACGTCAGTTTCTTCACACTTAAGTTCCGACAGTTTCCCAACTCTTATTTTTGGTAATCTACAAGCTGTTCAATACTGCTGACGGCAGCACTCTACTTTTATACAGAGTTTGAAGAGTTCGACAGTTTGTTTGAAATAAAATAAATAAATTAAAAGAACACTGAGTTTGCATACGAGCCAGCCTATATTCTATGCTCACTCAGGAGTTTCAGTTGGAAAACGAATGTTTACACTCGTCAAATGTTTCCAACATGTATTCTTGTAGATACTTACTGTAGTCTTAGGATGAAGGCACATCAACCTACCTTGATTCGCTGCTCTTGTCGCAAAAGTGCTTTCCTCAACGTTTTTGCGTCGGGATTTTCAACCTCGTAACGTAAAGACGTCGACATAGACATTTTGGTTTTAAGGATTACAACATAAACCGCTCAATATGAAAAAAGACGAGGTTTATTCAGACGATTTTGAATAGCATCTGAACAGTTGAATCAATCCAGGCGGATTGTTCAGCTGTCGTTACTATGGAGACCGCGTCTTGACGCTGTACAGTTATTCCGTGGGCTCCATTAAATAATTTAAAGCCTCCCCTTTCAAAATTCTGGCTGCGTCCGTGATGCAAACAAGCATGGAGGCTGTAGAGGCTCAATTACGACTAGAGAAAGACGCAATTTTATATCAGAGATCATATAATCGCTGGCGTCTGGGACATAGCGCAAGTGCATGTATGCATCTGAGTTCCAGGGTCCAAAACAAATTTTAATTTGTCATGAAAAGGGCGGGAGACCGTTTCCACAATTCCAGCTCTGACGTTGTGCCAAGTGCGCAGCCCTCTTCATTTCAAAACAGAAAGATAGCTTATTGCAGGCCACACAAAAACACCAGTCTGAGATCAATATTTCCTCGCGCGTAATCGATCTACTAGTACCAGACTCGTCACAATATCATAAATCCAAAAACCTTTCGCAAAAACAACCAAGTAAAAGCGTCTCTAAGCTGAAAAACATTCAAAAAAGATATCAAAGTACCATGTCAAAGTAAGAACTCGCTTCGAACGTTACTAGGATTAGTGAACCAACTACACTAGTCTGACCAGAGTTAATGATATAAAAATGAGGGTGGTTGGTAATTGGACACTATAGAACAGTGCAAAAAGTTGAAAAAAAAATTAGAGTGCTGCGTCGGCAGTATTGAACAGCTTGTAGATAATCAAAAGGTTTGGGAAACTGCCGGAACTTAAGAATGGTTAAACTGACGTTTCGAGCGAAGGCCCTTCGTCGGAGTGAAACCTTTTGAATGGCCTTCGGTCGAAACGTCAGTTTAAGCATTCTTAATTATAAGTTCCGGCCGTTTCCCAGACCTTTTGACTATCTACAAGAAGTTGAAAGGTTGGTAGACTGCCGAATTTAGCATAAAGAACTCTCAGAACTCGTTTCACTCTCTGACGAAGGGGCACAGCTCGAAACGTTAGAATTCTTTATGATAAATTTGGCAGTCTACCAACCTTTTAGTTTGAACTTTTTGACCGGAGTTAATTCTGCTGTCCTTCTACCCATTACCGAAGCCAGGGTTGTAAGAGAGATATAAAGCGTGATGATATTTATCGACGATTTTTTGACGCAACAAACGTTGCAATTGATCGAAATTGCGCACGCTCCCCAAACTTGTTAACTCAAAAAAGTTATCTGAGCCCCTGACGGGAATCGAACCCGTAGCCTAATCGCCGGCGAGATGCTCCAACCATTGAGCTACATGGACTCAGATGGAAGAGTGAAGGTTACTAATTCTACTGGTTCGTAGTTGACATGTGTACTGCCAAATCAGATAACTTTTCTGAGTTAACAAGCTTGGGGAGCATGCCCAATTCGACCTCTGTACACCAAACTACCACATGTCGCACAACATCGGCTAATGTAGATAAACGTTGCAATTGTTGACAGATGTAACATGCTATTTCTCGAAGAATTTTTCACGAAATTTCGTTGAAACAACATGCATTAAAAGTCGTTTTGAACATACTTCATATTTTTACTACCCCAATTATTAAATAAACGATTCTTTAGAAAACAATGCTAATTTTGTTCTGCTTCAAAAAAAAAAAAACAAAAAATGAAATAGAAAAAACTCTTTAGAATTACATTAGAATACAAAGCTTGTAGCAGCATAATTTAAAAGTCAACAAAAATTAGCATTCTTGGCATTCTCCTTTCTTTAACTTCACGGATGGACGCTTTTTCGGTTCCCAAGTGAGTGAGATTTTATAGAGCGAATTCTCGTCCATAAGAATGTCCTTACGGAGTAAATATTCCGTGACCTGAAAAGATAACAGGAGAAGCAAGTTATCCAGATGCTGATGCCTGCAGGCAATTCGCAAGATAAATTGTAACTTGCTTAACCTTTGGCTCGTGTTGAATGTTATAACGATTTTCCTGATAATGACGAATTTCTTCCACAACTTGTGCAATCTAAGAGAAGGCAAGAGTAATTTGATGAAATATGAACGAATGCAAAATGTTTGTAATTCTCATTTTTAATTTGTATTTGCCTATCTAACGTGATGTTTCTATCCGCCTTATTTCGTACTGCTTCTCTTCTCCTTCCCATTCGTAATGTTTTTGTGAAGTGTTCCTGTAGCTTACCCACTAAATGCTACTTCACTTTCTCTTCGGTCTATGCCTAACAAAATCCCACACTTGTCTTGTCACGTCACGGCACTTCTGTTGACCACATCTCACCTGATTTAACCTTATATCACCTTCTTCCACTTTTCTTCGACTGACTTTAGCTTAGTTTACCTTACCTTCCTAACTTCTACTTCATTTAACCCCAAATCACCCCCATTTTATCTCTTACTTCACTTCTTTCCACTCCACTTTTCCCCACCGTAATTACTTCTCAAAACCTTTTTTCTCCTCTCTTCCCTTCACCTCACTTCACCTGTCTTCATCTCACCTCCACTCACCTCGACATACCTCACTCCCGCACAACTCACCTCAGTTCATCTTTCCTCATCTCACCTCTCCTTACATCGCTCTTCACCTCTCCTTACCTCACCTCACCTCACCACACTTCACTTCGCTTCTTTTACCCTGATCTAACCTGACCTCAGTTTAACTCACCGCATTTCACTCCACTTCACTTTACCTCACCTCATCTAACTTTACTTCAACCACACAACATCAAAAAGAAACAAAATTCGAACTGTCTATGCTTGATTAAACACAACTTAAACAAATCCAGTCTAACTTTTCCAAACAATGACATAAAAGTAGAGTACTGCGTCAGCTGTGTTGAACGACTTGTAGGAAACCAAAAGGGTTGCGAAACTGCCAGAAATTAGGTTTAAAAAAACTGACGTTCTGGTAGTTTCCCAACCCTTTTGGTTAACTTATCCAAAGCTAACTACACCACAGCTCATATCAGTCCACCAATCCGCACTGTCGACGTCGTTTACCTGTACTTTTCGAAGAACGAGGCTCAAGTAACCAATTTTACATTTCCTCAGGCTAACACTATTTCTTTATCTACTCACCATTCTCATTTTGGAGAAGTTAATCAATCCATTTGCGTTTCGAACAGACGTTCCCTCTTCTATAAATGCCAAGTCGGTCAGGTAAAAACCAAGGTAAGGGATACAAGGAGGGTTAGAACTACAGAATAAAATTTAATAAAGAAGAACATCTTGAAAATTTTTATTGTGATACAACGTATAGTATAAAATAACATGCGTTTAATAATAATCTCAAATCATTGATAATTCATGAGGAAAACACAATATCTGCGGAAGAAATTACATAAATTAAATCAACTTTCATCTCACTTGAGATGCAATATCATAAACTCAATAGTCATCTTGAATTCGTGCGCACAAGCGCAAAAATCTCTTATTTCGCAAGTCAAAAATTTCGCGCTACACCTGCTCATTAAGGCTAAAACAATTCTATCGCCGTAAAATATAATTGAAATTAACCTTGGGTTTTTCCTGCACCCAACTTAAACCATTTTTCGCTTTCAATGTCAGTTTTAGTGTATTTTACATTCACGGTAAGATCTTTATCAAACACATCAGGCGTGCTTACCGAACTAGCCCGGTTTATGAAAACAAAACCCTTAATTTAACACTTTTACTTTCAGTTACTCCTAAAGGATTATATGTTGTCAATAAACCAAGCATACTTAGTGAAAGTGAAAAGAGCCTACCACCGAAGAGCTTCACGCATGTTCTTGAAACGTCCATCGGTGCTCACCAACGCTTGCAGTTTATCTATCAAAGCTTTCGTCTACATCAGGATAAGAATTTTGTCAAATTACTTGTTATAGATTCCTTCTGAAAGTGAAGTAGGGTTCGAGAAAAACAAAAATGTTCAATATAGAAATCGCACTCCGTCTGAGAGAGCCAGTTTATAGGTTTCAAATACTTAAGGGGTTCTTCTGAAATATTGGATGTCTTCAGTAGTGCTCGAAATGTTTTCCTTAGTTTCAAGTATTTTCACATAGCGTTTTGATAGACCTTCTAAAGCGGTAATGTACAGAATATACCTGTTTTGAAAGCTTCTCCCAAGTTTTCTTTAATCTGTAAACAGAGCTGCTCATCAATGCTGAGATGATTTCCAGGACTGCATTGTAGTTGCACAAGTGGCGGCAAACATCGGCGACCACGATCCATTTCTCAATCGCGGCAGCACGCGTTGACGGAGAGCTGCAGCGGAGAATTTCTGACGCAACCAACCTGCTGACCTGACGCACGCGATACAGAAAAGAAAAGGAACTTAACAAAAAAAAATATCTATACGGATAGCTTTTCTTGTATCTCTTGCTGTACCCAGGGGCGTTGCTAGGTCTCTGTCAGAGACGGTGGGAGATATAATTTTGCCTAGTCATTTTGGCGTCGAAGATGTAAATGCACTTGGGAGTTGGGGATAAATATTCTCCCAGATTATATCAACGTTTGAAATTTGTACGTCAGTAGCGGATATAGGATTTGAGTATCAAGGGGACTGGTCCACATTGTAATTGTAAAATTCTAATTTTGACCGGGTGACAGAAATTTGCTCCTTGTGGAAACTGGACTTAGCCAAATTCCACTGAGAACTGTTATCGTGCATAAAGTCCATTCTACGGTCAAAAAGTAGGGCGCCCTATCTTCGATGACAATTTTCAGCTTTCGAAATTAGAAAACTGTGATATTCTCTAATAGTCCTCGAGACGGAAAAAAGGGGAATTTGTGGTCGAATTTTGGGATTTCTCAGTAATTTTGATTTTGTTGATACTCGATGTTTCAATGCTTTTCCGGCTGGGACGCCAATTGCCGAATGAACTACGCTTGGGGGATTTCAATTAGGCTTTACTTACCTCATTAAATCTCTGGCTTACTCTCAATATATTTGGTGCTCTTATTTCCTTGTCTGACTTCATCCAGGACAGGTTGAGAAATTCACTGAACGGAGAAGAAAAAAAGGTTTTACATGCTCATCTGAAACTCATTATTGGTTCACGAGTAAGCACAAAGGGATGATTGAGCGGATCCTGGTTTGGAAATGCATGTGATCTTACTTAGTATAAACAGTCGACAACGTTCGGTCCGATGATTTTCTTTTTTCATTTTATACGAGTTTGTTTGATGTGCCATTTCACGTACTCGAAAGAAGGGTCGGACTTGATAATCTCAAAATCATTAATAATTTAAAAACAAAAGAAATGAATTTTCGATTGAAGTACTAGTAGTTTGGAGAATGGGAATTGCTTTGTTTGAGAAGACGGTTCGAATAATCGACGTCAGAATTTAACGTGATTTTAAGCTTCTCGTGTATTAAAAGGCTCGCACTTCAGGTTGCTATTTCAAAGCACACTCAAACTTTGAAATTCCAACGAAGTCCTCCGGCTCGTAGTTGAAGTATTACTTAAAACAACCTGGCGTTATTTGAAAAGCTCACTTATACTCTTGTTTTTCAACAAACATCCAAGAAAAACTACACCGTGGCATTTAATACTCCAGCTCATTTTGTGTTTACACCAGACCAATTTTTTGGCTTCCAGTTCTGGACTCAGAAGTTTCGAGCGACTTACTGGGAAGGGATCCTTGAAAACAGTAGATGCTCCGTTAACGTCAATTGTTCCGCCAACTGGGTCGAAGAGAGTTTGTCAAAGTTGATTTCTGGATCTAATGAATTGCCAACCTATTGAATAAGCAAGATTTCATTAAATGGTCGCTGTAGGCCTGGGAGGAGAATGGGCCAAGAACAAAAGGAGGCAGGAGCTGGCTCCCAGCCTCCTTCCCTTCCGGCCGGCCTTTACTTACCTGCAAATTAAATATTTTATCGAAAAGTTTTTCCTCTACTGCCCTGTCGACGTCTTTATCAAGAGTCCTGCACAAAAAATAACTTTATTACATACAATAGTAGCTTTAACAAATAAATATTTCTAAACTCTACCCGTATGTCATCGGACAGCAAGCTTGACTGGGAAAGAACTTTAATTCTTCTAATAAATCAATAGCCATTAACATCGTGAAAAATTATTTGGGGATTACCAAGAAAAAGTCCTACCATCCTTTTTTCAAGAAATTCGTAATTTCGAAATTTTTTGAAGATTCGAGCAGATAGTGTGTTTAGCTTTTGGACTCTTTCCACGGAAATTCAGTCTAAATTTACGGCCGCGCAATTTCCGTGATGTTTTTGGATTGATTGAATTGGTTGAGTAACTGCCAGATCCTTGTTACTGAAAAATAATCAGTTGGATGGCATGCCAATGCCATGCAATTTAATGCAATTCTTAATACTAACTCACTAAGACAATCTTGATTTCTAAGACCCTTACAGCCCTCATGGCAAAAATACAGGAGTCAAATTTGTAGAAGTAAAACTGTCGTATAATATCTTACCGTAATATTGTGTTACAGATATTTCTATTCTCACTTGTCGTCTTCCCTGAAGTCTTAATTTTGTCGAGAAAAATTTTCAAGTTTAACTGAAATTCTGGGGCGTTTTGAAAATCCTAGAACGAATAACATTAATTAAAGAAACGTTTCCAGAAACGTTAACGCAGTACGAAAATGTACGAGAAGGGAAGCTAGTTTTGCCATAGAATGAAGAATATTGAAGGCCATCTAGGCTCAATATGATATTGGGCAAACTAAGTTTATCTTTGCACTAGCAAAAATGCTATTATCAGGTTACAATCGAAAACCAAATTACTCATTCTAAGGTTGGAAGGGAGGCCAGAGTACAACACTATTTGATTTACTCGTGTAGATTTTAAATATGATTCCTCCTCACCTGAATTTACTCGTTTTTGATTGGCTGTTTTACTTTGGACTTTCCTTAAATTCAGGCTCAAGTCGTGTATGTGTGCTATTCAGACAAAAACACACACTTGGTATATTTTTGTAAGAAAAGTACTTTTTTACGGCTCGTAAAATCAGGTGAGGTGGAATTAAAAGAAAATAACAATAGTTTTCAAAGAATTAATGAAAAATCGCTCGCGTGTTTCGCCAAATATTCATAATACCACTCGCGGTATCCGCTCGTGGTATTATGAATATTTCGTCAAACACGTGTGTGATTTTTCGTTAATTCTTCTCGAACCGTACGTGTCCTTTCCTATCCTAATTGAACACTCCCCTCGTCAAATTTCATATATGAAGTTGTTTGACACGTGAACCGCATATAAATCACACGTGAAAGACATAGGAAAAACTCGTGAAATTTGATTATACTTGAAAACCATGCAAACACGTGAAAAATTTTAAATTTATTTTGTTTATTTCATTATTTATTTACGAATTTTTTAACAGGATAGGAACTTCAACAATACAAATTGCGGTTATCAGTGTTCGTCCTGTATACTAGATTAAAACTAAGAAAGGATAAAATATTATTACAATAAATTAACAAAATAAGAACAAATTACCTACAAAAATTTCACATGTCATTTCACATATGTATCAGTCTTTCACATGTGAAAACATTCCAATTTCACATGTGAAATGAAAATTTTACATGTGAAATATGTGAAACGTCATGTGAAAACATTCCAATTCTACATGTGAAATGAAAATTTTACATGTGAAATATGTGAAACGTTATGTGAAAACGTTTCAATTCCACGTATTTTTCACATGTGAAATAACATATGGAATATTTTTAAGAGGTACCATTAACCATAGTCTTTCACAATTCTACACCAACCGGACGTCCATCTTCCAGAAACTTTAACTTACCTGTCTGTGTTTTATAACCCAATGATGCAATACTGTCAGTATCCTTGATAACGGAGTCTGAACTTCACCTATAAAGAAAACTGTGATTCTAGTATTTGAAAACCATGTCAGTTGCTGGCAGAATTCTCAACAAAATCGTTTTTGTAAAAAATCACGAATATTTAGTAGTTTATGTGGTCTCGGTATTTGTGTCAGTCTAACTCATTAATAATTTATTAAGGAAAAACAAAAGACATTGTTTAATCAATACTAATAAATCGAACACAGGATCGTCCCAATTTCCATGCACCTTTTCCTTCAATTTTCTTGGCTCAAATGCTTCGTGTCTCTCAAAGGACCAAACAGTTCGTAAACATAAACTTTCTGTTGCATTTAAAGTAACATACAGTTCGGCTGCTCAATCTGTATATATTTGTTGTTCCTGAATATATTTCTCTGTTAGCCACGAAATAACTGAACGAGATTTTTCGTAAGTCTAATGCTTTCCTCCATTTTTATCCACGGAGGGAGCATTCATAAAAGTTCGTTTGCGGCAACTAATGAAGAATTGCTAAAAAATTGCCTGAAAGCAGCTAGCTTGTCAAGTGAATTGAGAAACAAGTATTCTTTATATTCTTTTAAGTTGTCTATTTCCTCAAACGGACGGGCACGACATCTTGGACCTCATTTATCACACCAAGGGCAAGTGATCTGACTACAAACAAAAGATCTGGAACTAGTAGCACAATAGAAATCTAGTTTTATATCTTTAATCAGTTGTAACGTTCTGGGTCTTTGGTGAAACTGTTTGAAACTTTGTGTCAGTCGTCATTAAAGGAAAAGGTATTCCCATTACGAATTTAAGAATAGAATCTTGTATAGCTCAACAGATATTAACTAATTTAAAATTGAAAATGGAATTCTATTTGACAACTCGTCCCAGACCACTTTCGTGTTAATGCGGTAACACATTACGTTATCACCTTTTGTATGTAATTTTCACTGTATGAGCGGACGAACTGTATGGGGATGTACACAGTGAGCCTGAAGGCGAGCCTTCTTACATCCCATACAGTTTGGAGGCCAACATTCCATCCTATTTATCCAACGAATGCGTCTGAATGTTTATGTTTGCGAATTAATTTCGGAATACTAAGCATTTGAACCAAGAAAATCGAAGGAGAAGGTACATGTAAATTACGACGATCCTGTGTCCGATTTACGACTATCGATTAAGTATTAATTTCTTTTGTTTTTCCCACATGGAATATTGACATGTTTGTGGAAGTTGATCGTCCAGGTCAGTGTAGTCTTGAGGAAGACTGTTGGTGGAAGTGTCTGGCGTTTTGACTGCCTTAGCGACGGTCACTGGGCAAACGGCGGTCATCTTCAGAGTCAAGAACATTCTTGATTCTGAAGATGACGCCACTAAGGAGGTCGAAACGTCAGTCACTTCCACCAACAGTCTTTCTCAAGACTACACTAATCTGGACGATCAACTTCCGCAAACGATTCTCCCAGTTTCAAACCATTTACTTTACATGGAATATTAATGAGTTGGATAATTTTAGAATAAGAATTCGTGGATTAAATTATACTTACGATAAGACAATCGAGCATGCGATGGCGACAGAGGTGAGGACGGTGAACAGGCAGCGCCCGCCGTTGCTGCTGCGAAAGCAGCAGCAGCTGCTGTGATACTCGTCCGTCGTTTCGACGCTCTAGATGACGTCACCACGGCTCCGGGACTGGCAACGGTTTTCGAAGAACTGGAGGTGGAGAAACGCGGCGAAAGAGGTCTGGGAAAGGATAATTTGCGCTTTGGTTTGAGGTCGGCTGACGTCGGAAGGCCCAACTTTGTGTCCTTTCTGGCCTTTCTCCTTTCAATAAGACTTTCCGATCTTGCTTTACTATGTTTAGGGCTAGGATTCTCTTGATGTTCTTTGAAAGAACTCTCGAAACAATGTGCTTGGCATTTGCCTACATGTTTCGGACAAGAATTAGGACGTCTCCCCGGAGACACAACTTCCGCGGAACGTTCAAGACCTAGCGAGAAACCGCAGTGTAAACTGTCGGCCGTCTGTTTTCGTGCACAGGAAGTCTTACCAACGATTGGCGGTTTTTCAGTGCCGCTGAAAAGAGTCTTCCCACACATAACATTTGAAGTACAGTCCGTGGTTATTACTGGTATTGTGTCGTTGGAATGGTTTAAACTATGTTCACTTATCGACTCACGATGGGAACGGTTCGTTGACGTCTTTTGTCCCTCGTTACTGCCAAGACGGGAATGATTTTGGCTAGAGTTACCAATCCATGTTTGAGAAACGAGCGTTCCTTCCCGTTTCATGGGGCTACTGTTAGTTCTATGTCGACAAGACCTGAGATTATTCGGTAAAAACATATCTGAATCTGGTCCTTCCTCTGGTTCAATTAAGTCCGGATCTGGGGCAGCACTGACGATCGTACCGTTCAGTGCAGCCGGATACTGAAATGCGTTCCCTTCGCCTAAAGCGGACGGTGACGAATGCCGACGATGGTAACACGACGATGGAATCTGAAGACTTGCAGGTCGTACGGGAGAATCTTCGCCCTCCTCGACATTCTCCTCATGGAAGAAGCCGTTCTTTCCTTCTTTGGCTTAAAGAAAAGACGTAAGGGAAGTTACCGCATGTTAAGCAAACAGTTAACTTCGAAAATGCTTGAAAGTACAACATAAAACCATTTTTGAAGTTGATAAAAACAACATAAAACCATTTTTGCAGCTGATTTTTGGAAACTGAAAAACAACACATGTTAAATACAAAATATGAGTAAACAGATAATACGTGATCGTAAATGCGTGCGCACGATTTTTATTCACGAGTTGTAGAAGTATTATAAAGCGAACGAGCGTGGTATGAGCGAGTTTTATGATGCGTCACAAATTGCACGAATAAAAGTCGCACGCTTGAAATTGAAAGGCTGTGATTGGCCGAACGGTTTTTTTTCACCAGTGAAAAAGTGTCGTATCAGCGTTCTTAACGGTCGGACGTTATTTTTCACTGGTGAAAAAAAGACGTGTCTCGAGAGAATGAGAAAAGAACGCTGAACAAGAAGTTTATTATGAATAATTCTGACAAGAAGTAATGAAGCAGAGAAGTTTATATTGCAAACAAAGGACAATTTAACGAAGGAAATCCGCTTGCGAGTGTAAAAAGGTAACTATATCATTAAATACGGAACTGTGTTCAGTGTTCTCTGAATACTTAGCTTTAAAACCTCACCACTAATATAATAAACAAATTATATCATGGTAAATGCTCTGTACGATTTATATTAACTCGTTGTGACGTATCTTCAAAAACTCAATAAGGAGAACACGAAGGAAAATCATAACAGTATCGTATCTTTATATGTGATAAAGACACGCTCGTTTTTCTCGTCGAATTTTCTGAGCTTAGAAAACATTAATTTTCAAACTTTCTTCACGAATCAGCGGGTTGAGGGGTTCATTTTTGAAGCCATTCGAAAAACTCGTAGTACGTGTTTTATCGGATGTAAAACACTTGGCTGTCACCTCGTGTTATTTATCATCGTTTTATATTACATAAAACACTCCTACTCGTTTGTTTTATAATGCATCACAATTCATGAATAAAAATGGAACGCACTCCATTACCATGAAGTATCCTGTATATATCCAATGTGAAGAAAAGTACTTTTTACTTCATGTACCTGGTAAATATGTCCTGACAGAATGCCTCTCATTCAGGGAAAATAGTCGTCGACTAGACTGAAGACAATGAACATCGCCGTTGGTAATCGGTAAGGAAGATGACCTTTGTCGCTCGCGGTAGAATTTCTCCAAGACTTTCAAGATGGTCTCAGCGTCAGTGAAAATACGATACGTGATGAGAAAGGTGTTCAAAAATTCGATACTCAGAAAACGTAAGTCCAACAGTCGCTCGAACAAACGTTCTAGGCTGGCGTAACGAATCTAGAAAAATGAAATGTAGAATGCTGGTAGAAATATCGTGATTTGAGTGTTTGACTGGCTGTTTATATTTATACAGATGGATGCATTTGCCGACATAGCGATCATCTTAGCTAAACTACAACAAAAGAACCTCGGTAACTTCACTTGTTTGTGGAACCAAGGTTGTTGCCCGTACAGTTGTCTTCTGAATCACAAGGCATTGATCGCAAACTATCTATAGTTACTCCAGTAACAGTAATATAGTCACTACATATGTTGATACAAGGCCTCGGGCGCCTGTAAGGGGTAAATGCATATCCGTTATATTTTTGAACGGGATGATTAACAGCTGGAAAAGCACTTAAATGTTTTTTGTTTCCTTCCTCCTTGGTGTGTGGTGTCAAAATGATTTGAAGTGGAACAAGCATGTAGATCACATCACTAGTAAGGCCAACAAGAGACTGCTTCATCTTAGACAGTGTAGAAAATCGTATCTTCCAGCTGAGATTGGTATTACAACATATATATCTAATATCAGAGCAATTCTTGAATATGCATCTCCAGTCTGGAGATGCATATTCTAACCTTCCAGATTTCTTACAAGATGAAATAGAACGAATACAAACTAGAAGCTTAAAAATTCTAGGAGTGGACTCTAACACTCTTATGACACTCAAAGAACGACGCGAACTTGCTACTGAACGTGAAGCAAAAAAAATCCAAGCAAACTCATCCCACCCATGTCACGACCTGCTACCAGAACCGGTATTTCACAAATATGAATTAAGAAAACCTCACCATCCTGAAATTATATTATCGAGGACTAAGAGACATAAGCAATATTTTATTTGTATATCTTGTAAATAATTATAAATTTAGTGACAATTTTTAATATTCTTAATACCTGTAAATCCATTGTAATTTTGTACCTAAGATGGATGAAATAAACTAAACTTTTCTAGTAATACTATCTTAAATACACAGTATCAAAGCTTTAATTCTTCACTGATCTATCTGCCCAACCAGTGAAGTCCTCAGTTACTACTAACGTTTATCCCTGCACCAAGCCAACGTTTTTTGCAATCATTCTGTTCATAGACGCGAACCTACCCGAGGAACTCGGCAGGAGTTGAGGTATTTTGAATACTTGATGCCAACATCGTCCGTATACAAACTAGGGTCACTCCTGTTACAAAATAAAGAGGAAGACGAATTAAACGTTTATTGAAAATGCAGAATATTAACAGGTATAGTGTTAATTAGTCAAGGTAAACTTTTAAAATGAGTAAACTAAACAACTGTAAGATTATTATAAGCGATGTATCATTACAATCATAATACAAAAAAAAGGATAAATAGAATTTGGTTTACTGACTGAATGCTCAAGGGATGCCAGTCAGCCTGTGAACAAACCTGATGTTGGCGAAACAATGACGGGACGGGAATGAAAAGTGTGACTCCACATTGTCAATCAACGCCACATTCTCTATACACTGAAAAAGATCAAGAAAGAGATAAAGGGTAATTCAGAACGGTGGCGGTGATTATTTTAGAATTTTTATTAAGATTACTCAGGGTTAGGGTTAGGATTAGGTTTATGATTAGGATTAGGGTAAGGATCGGGGTTAGGATTAGGGGTTTGGTTACGCCAGATTTACATCAGGATTAGTGTTGTGTTATCCCTAATCCCTTACCCTAACACTAATTCTAACCCTAATCCTAAGTCATTTGGAGACGTTCTCGATTTGATAGTTTAGATGATCTTTCACGATAAGAATTACCTAGGTTTCTCAATGGAGAAATTATCAGTATTACCCGTTGAGAAAATGTGACACGTGTCCTAATCCCAAATTTTTGTCATAAGTCTTGGCTTCAGGCTCCTACCCCCCTTGCTAGGCACTGTGTTTACTTCTCTCCATTTTTCATGTCGTCTAGTAAATTCCATAAACACAAGAATCGTATACCTGCTTGAGATCGCTCATCCAAGCTGCTTTTTCATGAGCAGTTTGTGCCACCAATGTAATAGTCAGCGGTGACTCTCCATCTCTAGGATGCACAACAACTCTTAAAGCCATCTCCTCGTAGCCAATGTGGTGTTCTGCCTTCGAAGTTGAGGTAGTCGCATCTAAAATATCTACCAAACAACAGGAAAAATCCAAATTATTTTCATAAATTGAGAAAAAAGGGGATCGGTTTTGCAACTAGAGGACAATTCTAAGCCATTTCTCAAAGGCGACTGTTGCCGTAATATTTTCGATGAAGGAAATTTTCGAGTGCGAGGAGGTTGTAATTTTTAAGAACCAACCGAGACCCATTGAGAAAAATGCAACATCGGGTCTTCCGGTTGGGAATCAAACCGCGACCTGGCGAATCCAGTGCGATGCTCCAACCACTGAGTTATGGAGCATGGTCACGATGTTCTGTATTTATTGTGGATAATGCTGATCCAGAGAATTGGATATATTTAACGATATGTGTGGCATTCACACTCGCTTAATAATATTTGAAGTGAACATTTTCGATGAAGGAAATTTTCGAGTGTGAGGATATTGTAATTTTTAACTCGAAAATTTCCTTCATCGAAAACGTCCACTCCAAATGTTATTAACGGAGTGTAAATGCCACAAAACTCGTTGAATGTTGCCGTAATAGTTGCTGCAGTATGCTACTACCTGATAGGCCATTCGTACTTGTTTTTTACCTGACACAAATTCTACGTGGTCATGTTCTCATCATAACTATATCTACGGTACTGTTTTAACTTGCCAATGCCAAGATCATAAGAACACTAAAATTTACCGAAGCTTGGGGATTGAGATCTGTTCCTCAAGTCACCATCTAAATAAGGGCATAGGAGGAAAATAATACCCCGAATTTTCATATCTTTTAAACTCCAAAATATTTACGAATGCTTGGTAAGGATTGTTTAAATGATGATATAAATTTTAATTGACGTCGCAGCTTACTAAAGGTAGCACAGATGAACGAGAAATTTCACTAAACACGAGAGTACAGCATATAGGATCTTTAGCCATCCGTTGTATCGATTCTTAGTTTGACGCGGAACATTGTGAAGGAATTATCTTTGTCAGTGTTCACGTATGCTATGAAATAGTTCCCAGTCAACGAGGCTAAAGTTTTCATTGTGTTTCCGAACCATGTATGACATCATTTTCGTGGCCATAAAAACGTTAAGCTTAAATTACAGTGAATGCTCTTTAACTACTACGGCTTAAAAGTCTGTATAGTTTTACTTCAGTACAAAACTTCCCGGTAGGAAGCTCCGTCGTTGTAGCGGAATTTTAGCAGCAAGTTCTTGGCGATGTTTGTGCGCGTATACGACTGTAGTTCGGCTTAAGGGCGGGTATTACATTTCCAAACAAAAGGTTCATACACTGCGATTAATCGGGCCGATTTCTTGTGTAGGTGGATGACAATGATAATAATAATAATTATTATTATTATTTACATTTATTTACCAAACACGGTAGCCTTTCAGTAGATCTGATTTTCAATAGGCCGTGCTTTCTATCTAAATACATAATATCAAAGTCGACATAATATATTAAAATAAATATTAGAAATTTTACAAAAAAGTGAGGTGGAGACTAATTTAGTAGATGTGTTTTAAAGGAATTAAGAGACATGGAGTTAAAGTTACTTTGGATATGTTCATCAAGATTATTCCAGCTCGCAGCTCCTCTGTAAGAAAAACTTCTCTTACGGAAATTGGTTTTAGGCCTCTCTAATGAAAGATTAATCTGGTTACTGCGCAAGTTGTAACGCTGATTATCGCAAATGTTAAACATCTCTGTCAAATAATTTGGTGCTAAACCTTTCATAATTTTGAACATTATGATAAGGTCACGATGATCCAAAATTTTGGCTATGGGCAACCATTTTAAATTGGTGAAGATTTCAGTATAGATGGTGTTTCATAGGTTGACCCAGTAATAATCCTCGCTGCACGCTTTTGCAGCTTTAAAAGCCTATCGAGATTAAAGCAGTTTCCATCGTTCCACAAGGTGGAACAATAACAAAAGTGAGATAACACAAAAAGCACACAAAATTCAGTCCACGGAGCATTCAACTGTTTCTCAATTTAACAGGCATCTAAGCCAGAAATCGGATCGATTAATCGCAGTATGGAAACGCATCTTAAGCATAACAAATGCTATTGTTCAGTTTGCGTAGACAACAAATAATTTATCTCGAAGTATCTAAAACGAGAATCTAAAATTACCCGCAACAACGTCCGTCGAGTAAACTCATTCACCTCTGTTGTAACAACGCCAGCAAACTTTCGATACCTCGTATGCACAGAAGATCTACTCAGGCTTAATGGCCAGTATTACGCGTCCCAATCATCGCAGCCAAGATCGGCAGATATCATTATTTGATTTATGGATACAACGAACAAAATATTCGTCTTGAAGTATTTAAACTAAGAATTTAAAGTTACCCGCAACAATGCCCTCGGCCGTCCTCTATCTAATCCCAAGAAGACGCCATAGCGTGAATTAAATATGGATTCTTTGTGTGTCAATAAAAGGTTGATTAGGTCAACACCTGTGGTTCTCTTTTAAGTCATATTTTCCCAGGAACCCAAGTGCGTGCGGTCATTGTTTATTGAATTTAATAATGGAATGGAATATAGACGTTGTCTCAAGGTTAGAGCTAAATTGACCACTCCAGAAACCCCGGAAAGTACCGGGTTCTGATTAACCAGCGCTAGCTATGATTGGTCGTTGTAAACCTTCAGCCAATCACAACTCTTGCACGTTACCCAGACCCCAGTCTTTCCCGAGTTTCTGTTGTGGTCAATAGAACTTTGCTCAATGGATGAGATGATACTCATTCCGGATTGTTCAAAGAGCGAATAAAAGTCGCCGATTATCAAAGCATCAGATATTGTTTAAAAGCACTTCCCTAAGTTTTTGCCAATTTTTAGGAGAAAAACAAAAAGACAAAAGTTTTACTTTTCTATAGCTAGACATGGTTTCACGACACTCTGGCTGAAGAGTTTCGAACGTAGGTTGCAAAACTACCGTTCATGACCCAACGTTTCAACACCCCTTTCTAGTGTCCTGTATAGCTAATTCTAAAATACAGTATGTTGATTCTTACGCAGGCTCTGGCTGCTCCGTTACCGTGTATATATGGGTGCATTCACATTAGCGCGCTCAGACTGGATTCAGACTGGATTTTGACTGGATTTGGACTGGATTTGGACTGGAATTAGCGGAACTAGTAGCGTTTACATTACCAGTATGGACTGGGTTTATAGTTCCAGTAAAAGTGTTATCTCGAGAGAGAGAAAGATATAAAGTTTATTTAAATCGAATCAGTCCTTTCGAATTCAAATCTAGTCTAAATGCGTTTACATTTGATTGTATTCACCTTCAGTTCTTTCCCAGACCACCTCAACGGGGTGGACTCAAATCCAGTCTGATCGCGTTCACACTAGGAAATTTCAGCCCGAATCCAGTCCGAGTCCGTTGATGTAAATACACCATAAGGCTTGGTTGACAGGTGAACATAAACACAAACATAAGGACAAAACAAAAGGACAAAACAAAGGAATGAAGTCAAGCCTGCGACATAAGGATCATCATAAGTATAAGCATAAGATCACAGTCCCAGCTTAAGCCAAGAGCCAGACAAAAGACAAAACAAAGAAAAACTTTTGTTGTTTTGTCTTTGCAAGTCTCAGTGGAGAAGTGATGCTTTGTTTTCGTGCTGATGTAGTCCTTGTGCTTATGTCATGTGTGTGAACCAGGCTTAAGTGAAGATGAACACACGAAATTTTGCCGCCCTTTTTTAAATCTGCTTATTATTTTACAAAAAGGAATGAGAAATGATTTTCCAAGTTTATTGACTGTGATATGAACACTTGCCGTGTTCGATGTCGTGAGACTTTCGGCGTTCAAAAACATGAGCTGGATGGGAGTGCTTAGTTACGCGTTTAGTGTTAGTTTAGTGTTTAGTTGCTTTTCTCCAACTCACAGCATCCCGCGTCTGTATATCACAGTATATAAACGTGAAACAAGCTTCCGGGTGAAAATATCCTTATTTGAAGTCCCGCAACGGAGTGAAATGTTGCAGTATTTAGATCTCAAAGTTAGTTTATCCAACCCCTACAATAAAGCTTTGAACAAAAGCAAGAGGAATGAACAATACTTAATGCTGAACAGAAAGTTTGTTCATGTGGGAGCTTGGTAAATATCAGACGACTAGAGGACGTTCGTCAAGCTGAGCCCTAGACGGGAATCGAATCAAAATTACCATATTGTGACTTCCGCTTAGTTGACGAACGTCCTCTAGTCGTCTCAGGAGTGAACATGCCGTTATCAGCTTGGCGGCTGGATTGCGTCCACCTGGCTGCCTCGTGTCACACAATTTTTCTACGGCAGTCGGGATTATATTCTGCCAACCAACGAACTGTAACTTTGTTATTAAATTTCACAGTGATTGCAATTTATAGTCATGGTATGAACTACAGATCTAACATAATCAGGGAGGTTATGTGTAATTAGCATATGCCAACATTAAACGCGAAAGATTTCAGATGGATTTTTAAGATTGATTGCATAAGGAAGCTGACAGATCCCGCGATTATAAAGATTATCAATACATTACTTTACAAACAAAAAGAATCAAAACACGATCTAACCTTCTTCGCATGCACTTTCAATCAACGACACTTCTGAGAGATGAAGCTTTCCAGTCGCCTATAGCAAGGAAAACAGCGATTAAAGGTACAGGGATAGTGACAACTGTCCTTGCTTATTATCAAAAGCTAAAACACAGTAATTAGCATAATAGAGGGCCGATACGCCTGTATTCTTTTCTTTCTCAGTTATCATTATCATAGTTTCTTCGTTGCAATATGAATGATAGCGACAGGTTGTTTTTGAAATGCTCAGGCAGGCTTCAAACGTATAACAAAGCTGTCCCACCTCAATTCTGTTAAGGACAACCCAACATGAATACGAATGTTGCCAACCTTAATTTGTTGGGATAGTACGATATTCGTACGACGCGATGCTTTTCAATCGGAAAATATGAAAAGTTCAAGATGCGATCCGATCGAAAAGAATTTCTTGTCAAAGTCGTTACCATTGCACAGTCCCTTTCACCGATTTCTTCTTTCTTGTGCGAATACGAAAAATTTCGCAACCAGACCTCGGTTTGTTCAGACTTTTAAACTTGACATACAAATGATGCGGGCAGAGGCTTACGTTGTTGTAGAGACCTCGGTTATTTGATAGGTTATATAGGAATATATGACCATACACACACACACACACACACACATATATATATATATATATAGTACGACAAAATGACAAAGTTGAATTACTTCATTTAAACTTTAATCACTACAAATTTGTTTCGTATGGCAAGCGCAGCTTACCACACTCGTCAGGT
>JBAHVQ010000017.1:1130728-1158595 GCA_036872915.1 Nanipora kamurai
AATCCTTAAGAGACAGCTTCCCATGGCATTTTGAAAACATTAGTCCGCGAAAAATACAAATCTCTATTTTTCAAGAATTTTTGACAGATGAGACGGACCTGCTAAACTTGCAAAAACAACATGTGGTAGATTCTTACGGTTTAGATTTCTGATGTGATGCTAATAACACCGATTTATTCTCCCTGAGTGGTAGGCACAACGACAGTTTAGATCGAAGCGATAGTCGCAATATTTGATAACTGATATTGGAAGTGATAACGTCTGGAAGAGGAAGACTGCTTAAGAATGCCTTGAATATCTCTTCAGCAGCTAATAACCTTTTCAAAAAATTTAAATCAAATTGTAGATTAAGAGACATTTAGCTCTTTTCGGCCAAATGCCCCTGTGTAGGTGTTCAGAGAATTAGGCCAACTTTAGCAAATTTTCACCACCATCCTGTTCGAATTTTGATACGAAATTAACTTTTTTGGAATCTACGATAAAAATTGAGTCAGAAAAGTGCTTTTTGCGAAAGTTATGCAAGATTTTTCTGGCAACTTCTTTTGTTAATTCGGACTTTAATGGATTAAACATTACTCAGACCAAACTGGTTTACTTAGACCAAACGGGTTTAGTTTTACCAAACACAGACCAAACTGGTTTAGCGGTTAAATATGTGCGTAAATGATTTCTCACTTACTGACCTCATCATTGACTTGTTCAGTATGTACAAAGAAACATACATGTATCGGACTACACAATATTCAATCAGCCAGAAGTTCAACTACGTAACGTTTTTCTTTTCGATTTATTATCGGCTGCCAAACGACTTTTTGCTACAGGAGACCCGATCGACCTCCAAAAGGAGCAAGGGGCTAAATTGTTTTTCCGAAAAAGGCAATAGCGCTTAAGCTACAAGTTGAACAAGTTCCTAGGCCGCTTGCCTGGAAGATAGTGACGGTCAGGTAAGAACAGATCAGTCTGGAGGGTTACCAGGGACGTCACTACCGGGGGTGCGTGGGGAGTGTAACACCCCCCAACTGTGAATTTAAACAAAAATCAGGTAAAACCATGATACAATCAGGTAAAAAACAGGTAAATTACAATGCCAGAGCAACTTCATATTTATCACTAAAACCTTCAACTTAGATAACTTCATTAACTTGTTATTGGAAAATATACAGTACGACTTTTCTTTGCAGAGTTTTTTCCAAATTATTTCGTCTATGAGGTAAATTTACAAACTGATCACAAAGGTCAGAAAATCATCCGATTGACTTAAATGTGAAATAATAAATTAATTAATAAATATATAATTATTATATAATTAATAATTAATAAATTCCTTATTAATTATTATTTATATAAACTGAAAATTCTGAATTTCTGATGAAATAAAATATTTTGAAGATATTGTTTATTTTTTTTTCAAAGTTGAATATTTTGGAACCTATTGTTACCCGAATCCGGCTGAATGAATGGCATGAAGACCGCAAAGTTTCAGGTAAATTTGGGAAAATTTTCAGGTAAACGTATGCTACACCCCCCAACTGCAAAGGTTTCGCGACGTCCCTGTGGGTTAATGTATCCAGACCTCCGCAGCGGAAAGCCATAAATTTACATGTACTGCATACTATGTATGTTCAGCATAAATAAACGTTCCTGTGTGTTTAGAAAATCCCATTTTACCTCCTGAGCTTGCTTAATGTACGGTATTTGGGTTCCATGGTCCAAGCAATCGTTGATAATCAATCTGTAAGAGCAATTTGTTAACAATCAAGTTGTATTAATTTAACAATAACCAAAGAGTAAAATCAGTGATACTTTATGAAAAGTTTACTGTTTGAGTGCCACACAAATACGGTAATCCTCTATAGGGTACATGAAATTTTTGCATGAAACTACGTACGCGTATACTTAACTTTCTTTTATTTTTAACAATAAAATAGTATTCATTAATGCAACTTTGTATAATACCTTCTAGCCCATTGGCCAGCCTTCACTACTCCAGAGCCATGAACCAGAACCAGCAATCTCTCCTGGGTTTCGTAGTCTTTGCTGACAAAAATGAAACCCTTTGGTTTCTTTTCCTTAGCTTTCAGCTGTAAAGGTACAAGACTTCAAATCAGCAGTCCCTTATAATTTATATGCTCTTCCCTTGACGTTTCCTTAATTTAGGTGTGTACAAGGAAACAATTATTAGAAATGCATTGAGTGTTAACGCTCACTGGAATATATAGCTTTTGCAACCCGATGTTGGGTCTTTGCAGTAACTCGTAGACATGTTCTGTGATTACCTATATGAATAAAATAAACAAAGATGATCTTTGTTGATTAAAGTAAAGCAAAAAACCAGAAACTAGAAAATGAAAATACACTTATTTCACCTGGTGAAACATTTCCTTTTTTCTTCAACTAATTACTGTTTACTAAAATGTGTTAATTGTCTACCTCTCCCAATGCCTCATAATGTTTCTGATTATAGGCATGGCTATCAGAAACCTCAAAATTGAATGAATTACCAGTCTCTGTGTTAACTAAGCGACCATCTGCAATTGGGGAAAAAATAAATATGATTATGAAAAGGGACAAAAATTTCATTTCTCAATTCTTTACTTATGATATCACCCTAGTTGATGGTATTTTCTGAATCACGTGCCCTTTGTGCTTAGTTACGATCTCAAATAAGGGGAAATTACTTACACGTACTTACTCAAGTGAGGGATGGTAATAACATAAAATGTCAAGAATTCAGTAGTAAGTTTATTCCGGAAGTTTACAACCAATTCCTCAGAAATGTGAAAATAAAAAGTTTTTTTCTTCCAAGAACTGTCAATCTGATTTTAAAAACAGAATAGTATTTTGTGTTGGAGGGCTATTTAATTGTTTAAGTTATTCAAATCTCCTTGATCAAGGCCATGCTGTATTATTTTACTCTGCCAAATGCCAGAGAATGTTACTTGTGAAAGGAAACAGTCCTTAACATTGAATTACAAATGGCAGCCTACTGATGTAACTTACAAACAAAATAAAACATACAATTGATAAGAAATTTTTTTCTGAACATTTTATGAGAAAACTCACTGATAAAAAATCAAAACAATATTTTGATGTCACCTTGGCATCATTTTCAAGTAAGAGAACAACTACTAAATAAAATATTGCTTACCTCTGACTAACACCCACCATTGACCACCACAGAAACACCAAAAAGACTGGGCTCTGGGTAACCTGACAGTAGCAGATCCAGGGGGACATGTGGTGTACACCCCCTTTGAAAATCAAATCATGTAAACATTTTAAGTTTAACATAAAAAAGACTATATGTAAGCATGGTTTTGCAGGGAATCCACTTATGGGCCTTGCAAAATTTTCAGGCGGGAGCATGCCCCCAAATCCCCTACAGGGATTTTCAGCTTCACCATGAACATATGCCACAACTTCAGCAAACAATTTGCAAAATTTTAATGTGCACCCTCCTTTCCACCAACCCTGGATCTGTCTCTGCCTGAATGCATTGTAGTTGGCTGAAGGTTTACAACCAATCAAAGCTCATGCTGGTTACCTAGAACCCAGTCTTTCTGGAGTTTCTGGAGTGGTCAATCATAATTTATACCACAATTACTAACCTTCATTAAACTTGTATTTAAAGCCTTCTAAGGTGGTTGGGAACTCTGTTGAACAATTATCCATCTCACCACAATCTTCAAAATTCACAAGGAATAGATTTGAATTAAACTGGTATTTGAATTTTCAGTTTGCAGTTTGATACTACTAAAGTCTTAGGAAATTTTTGCTGATCAAACTGTGAAACGCCATGGACTCAGAAAAACTCTGAGCTCCAGATGGGACTCGAACCTGCAACCTTCTGAATGATAGCCAGATGCTCTAACCATTGAGCCACTAGAACTCAGATGGCAGAGCAAGGTTACTTTCAGTTACTGAACACTTTAGTGGCTCAATGGTTAAAGCATCTGGCTAGCATTCAGAAGGTTGTGGGTTCGAGTCCCATCTGGAGCTCAGAGATTTTCTGAGCCCATGGTGTTTCACAGTTTGATCAGCAAAAATTTCCTAAAACTTTAAACTGACATTTGCTGGCACTGATGAATGTAATCAAAGAATTTAAGTTGGTGATGTGAGAATGTCTTCACAGGAGGTTCAGGCAGTATGAGTTGACTTTGATTAACTTTTTATTCAATTAAGCATAAAACAGATTTGTGGTTACACCATATCATTTACTGGTTCTGAGCTTTCAGCCTGTCTTCTCAGGCCATCTTCAGAGAAGATGGGCCAAAAGCTCCGAACCAATACATGACATGGTGTAACCACAAATCTGTTCTATGAGTATTAAATGCCACCATGCAAATGTCCACTTGCTGCCAACATTTTATGGTACTTTTCAAAATTATTCAACATTTGGTTTAGTCTACAGATAGCAAACATTTCATTCAGAATAAAATTGTATCACAAAAATTACAACATCATAAAAATTGTATGTTTGAAATATTTCGGATCAGTCCACTGGATTTGTGTCAACCAGCTTGTCCTTGACTTTACTACAGTAAAAGATTTTTGACTTTTTTTCCATATTGTCAATAAAATTTCAAATTTCTTTATTCCTTATCTTTCAAGGACTCATACTATAAGTTAGCGCTATGGCCTTATGCTTCACACTTAAGCATATGGTCCCTGAACAAACATCTTACCTTGCTGAAGAGACAAGGCTCGATGAGCATTCAGGGATCCATAATGTACTACAATAATTCAGACCTTTTGACTGCATTGGATGAGGCTGGACGGTTTCATAATGGGATACTAAGTTTTGATCCTTTATTTTCGATTACCTTGTTTACTTTTTCTTTTGAGTTTGTCCTTTGAATACTTTGGGCAGCCAAATTGTGTATTTGTATCTGCTAAGACTAATACCTAGTGGACAAAAGAAATTTTAACTTAAAAGTAAGTACATGTAACACCATGAAACCAATTATGCAGAAAATCAAAGATACTGAATGCATTTTTATTTCAGTGATTTATTGGGAGTTTTTTGTCATTTGGGTAGTTTACATGCATGCAAGCCAATCCAGTAGGTGGCTCACCTATTGCCTGCTAAATTTAACTTCTCAAAACTTTGAGTGGATAGAAGAAGTGGTAATGGACCAAGTCCATCTGGAGATGATCTGTGGATCAACATTTTCTCATACTATAAAATTATTCCTAGTTTATGATAAACAACTAACTGGTGATGCTACACATATTCTTGTTTGGTATACACAAAAATTTAGATTACTTACAAGAAAACTTACAAAGTCTTAAAGATATACACCAATTAAATTGTTCACCAGGCAAGAAGAACAGATACAGACTGTAAACAGGAAGTTGAATTGATTAAATATGATATATTAAAGCCATATAGTTTAAGTTTCGATGACATTTTTGCTTCCTTATATAAATGCATTGCTTAAAAATGGTGTAAGCCATATAGTTTAGGTTTCGATGACATTTTTGCTAGCTTGTATATGTTGTCATTGCATTGCCGAAGTAAAAGTATTTGAAACAAATTAAATTGCTTGCGTTACAAAACAAGTCTGAAAACGAAAGTAGTAAACTAGTTACGAAGACACTTCGCTAGAACTGGAAATAGAAAGACTTCAACGAAAACACCGAGTTATAAATTTCTACCTGATAGTAAACGTAAAGGAGAACATACACTCGAGATAAAATAAGCTTTAATATCGCCAGCTTCCTCTTGTGAAAGACTACAAATCAAGCATGACAAAGTCCAAATTGCCCACGACTTGCGGTACCAGAGACGTGCGCGACACTGACTTAGAAGAATGGGAACGATGGTATTTGCTTAAGATGGTGATATTGGAGTATATTGGCCATAGATATAGGAGGTATATACCTCCCATATCTATGATATTGGCGAATTGGGGTGAATCAGTGACCTGGCCTGAATGGACAAACCAGGCAAACTGTCGAAACTTTGGAGCAGGATAACTGACGTTTTGAGCCTTTCCTCGGAGTAAAGCATCCGATATTCTGATATTCCGTGATACTCCACAAGTACGCAGAATACACATAAGTCGCGGGAAAGTCTGATATCATTTTTCCTTCCTCACGAGAAAAATGCTAAGACTGAAAAGGAAACATATTCCCAATATTACCCCCCTGATCAATAATAAGAGAAGAATAGATATTTATATTGATTTTACATTAAAGGAGGAGGAGTTTCACATGATAAGGTTGGATGGTAAGTTGGTAGATAATCGTGCGAAAATTATTTTTGCGGATGTTGAAAGGGGGCATAATTCGTTGTATTCATTGATAATATAGGGTTCGCATAGCCTCTTCCGCAAGCATCTAAGGAATCAATAGAAAACGGAAGCTCATGAGTTTCGCTGGAGAAACTCAGGTTATCTGAGTTTGTTGAAACATAAAGTTGCCGGTGGCTTGGGTTCCCATTTCCCCGAGGGAAAATAGTAGACCCAGCCACCATGGTATATGACCAGTTTTTACACCTGAGACTGTCAATTGACCATAACAGTGCGAGAATTGCCCCCTTAAAATAAAAGACAGCTTGATCGCCCTGGGATACTGTATGGTGATTAAGAATCGATGGATAACTTTATTCAGGATAATCGATGGATAATTTTATTCAGGATAACTTGTGCACCGTATAGTCCATCCGGGCTTCGTACACTAACCTCGAGCCTTGGTGCTTCAGTCAGTCGTTAAGTGCTTAACTCTTCCCTGACCGAGGACTTTCTCCTTGACGAGTCTTTGTAGGTCACTGAGGACCCATACAGTCAGGAAGGAGTTAAGGAGTCAGGTTTTAAACCGTTGTTAACCCTTTCTTGACCGAGGACTTTCCCCTTGACGAGTAAAATCGTCTGGTGTTAGCCAGAGTAAAATACTGAAGTCTCCATAGGTCACTGAGGACCCATACGGTCAGGAAGTAGTTAAACAGTCCAAGAAAAAAACACATATCCCAAAGTAATTTAAAGTTATCTCCCTCCTCCAGATAAGCATTGATTTGCTTTTCTCTAATGAAAAGCTAGCCGCTTAGCGTGAGGATAAGAATATGGAAGGTTTTTTAGGCTCAAGTTTAACTAAATTTGAAACCCCAGTTTACTCAATCTCGCCGAGAGCTACAATCAGTGACAAAAGTATCGGGAAACTTGTTGTTGAACAGTAAAAATTTTTCTATTCCCCCGCACTGTTCAACGTTGCTTGCCACGTCGACACATTCTATGGGGTAAGGTTTGCCTCTTTAGTTGTACTCAACATTGAACAGGGATCGGAGGGGTGGGATAGTATTTATTTAGTTCGACAATGTCATACATAATGAGAAAACATCGAAAATCGCAAGTGTCCGAAGGTTTTTTATCACTGATTGTTGTTCATAATTATTGACTGTAAAATTCAAACTTAGAGACTGTTTAATTCTTATAGAGCCCAACAACTCGGTCAAAATTCAACTCTGGATCAAAAACGGCAAAATTTCAAAACCTGTAAACTGAAATTAATTTGTCATATTGCACTGAATGTAATTTTCTTTAATTAATCAAAATTTATCATATTGCACTGAAAGTAATTTTCTTTAATTCATTCAAATTTATCATATTGCACTGAAATGAAAACAAAAAGATTAAAAAACTAAAAGTAAAAGAAAGTCATTTTCTTGATTCGAACGATTATAGTTAACGAAAACTGAATTGTATTACAACAACAGCGGCTCACCAAAGATTTCTTTTAACTCATATCAATACTTCACCCCAACCATACCCAACAGTTTAATTTAGAAAAATACTACAAATATGAACTCAAACAAGAACATGTTACGACCGTTAATACTGTCAAGGTTGGGCAAACTGTATGACATATATGTCTTTTATAATGGCTTGATGCCCTTCATAAATGTTATGGCGACCTTCAGTGAGATGTCTTGGGTCCGGTCAAAAGAGTTATCTGTCTTGAATAGTAAATATAATGACCACCAAGGTAGACCGAAGTAAAAGTTGTTTTGTCTAACTAAAATAGGCTGAAATGACTTAAATATTACGGCGACTGGTCTCATCTTCCTTTTAATTTACTTTAATCAACTCCTGGCATGAGACAACGAAGATCTTCAGTTGATTTCTTAATTAAATTGGAGAAAAGCAAGCCGATCTTGTTGTGTACATTTTCCTTTTACGCAACGGAACAATTTGGTGAAACTAAGAGCTGTGATATGATTGTTTTACGACCGGGTAATACATGAAACAATGTCCAACCATTTATGAAATCGTAACACCAGGCCATCAGTTTCAAGGAAGCTTGACGCCTGAGACTATTTAATCATGTATGCGAATCATGCACATGAGGTCCGAATAGTTTTAAGGATAAACGACGCAATCGGCATGGACGTCTATCTATAACCAGCACTGGTTGATTTTTGATACATGTGCATATTTCAGAACGATCCCTCAGAATATCAGAACATTTCATGATAAACCTACCTGACAAAGGTCAATTCTAAAAATTTACACGAGCGGATCGGATTCGAACTCGCATCCCAGTCATGCAGTTTTCGGGATCGCACATTCAATGAGCATGCTCCCAGTAGACGCAATATAGCTGCTCAACTGATAGACCAGCAATCCCGAAGATCGAATTCGAATCCTGATCGAGGAAATTTTTCTAATCGACTTTTACAAACTAGATTAATCATAAAATTCTCTCTTAATGAAGGGCGTGCTTGTCGAGAAGAAGTTTATCGATATGGGAAAGCAAGAGGCAGATCGAAAGAAACCAAATGTTTTGTATTAATATATTTTTTTACCTTGTCAAAGAAAAATCCTGCTACAAAGATTGCCTAAAAAGGTTGACTGCTAAAAATATTACATCACGTTTCAATCCGACGAAGGGACTTTGCTCGAAACTGGCTAAAACTGCTTTGCCATTGCTTAAAAAGTTCAAAAATTTCCCGGCGAAACACATGTCAGACGCAGAAACAAGAAAGAGAGTTAACTGCAGGAAATTCTTTCTCTATGTTTTTATTTTGCTCTTCTAGTATAAAATTGCTGGCGACGTCCATAGAAAGAGGTACTCTAGCCTGCGTAACTGATCATTTTAAGAAGCGGGGGACTGGGACCCCGCATGCCATCGTCCCTGCCCACGCCCCCCGAAAATTGCTCCGCCTAACTCCGCAGGCTTTACTACTTTTATCCTCCTATTCAGTGTTGCATAACTTTCACAAATTCTTGTGAATATTGTCGGCACAAGTGCCGACAACCTCAGTGCATGTCAAGTAACTGAAATCTAATCTTACTTTCGTCTTGAAAGCATTCCAGCTTATCAATGCTGATTGATCTTTTGCCCAGTAACCAGTCTGGTCATAATTAGAGGTTCAGTCAGCGGTAATTAAAAAGCCTGGATTGTGCCAAATTAAATGTCCGTTGAACCATATGGACCGCGGTGTTCTTCTGTGAGACTCGCCGAGACCTGCATGTCGCAAGAGCCCATCACTTACGGCACGCAAAATTCTGTAGTCATCTCCATAGATGAGAAATACCACAAATGGTAACTTCCACGAATAACTGACATTGATTTGTTTTCTAAGCCGGGAAACGCGTTCCTATTTCAACTCCCTTCGGCTTCATCCACTGGTGGCACCATCTAATCCTAAAGTTATGTAATCATTCTAATGTATTACGGTGACTGATTACCATGAAAGGATGCCAAGTAGGAACACCTGACCATTTGCGTACTGTTTTCGTCAATGCTGTCAAATTATAATGGCCAAAAATGTCTTTGAAAGCAGTTTGGGTGCAATTTGCAAATAAATACGAAAAATGGTTAAGCTGTAATTCATGATTTGCAACTACAGGATTTTCGGCAAATGGAAGAGGGGATGCGGCGACAGGAACTGGGAGATCCGCCAACTTCTCGAAAGGCTGTTTAATTTATCTCGCCATGCGCTAAAATCGTCATAAGTTAACCCATATGTCGACTGTATGAGGGTCTGCCAAAAACATTTTATGCTGTAAACGTTTGGATGATTGTATGACTCTCATGACATGTTAGTGGAAGTTGATCGTCCAGGTTAGTGTGGTGTTTAGAAAGGCTGCTGGTGGAAGTGACTGACGTTTAGACGGCCTTAGCGGCTTTCATCTTCAGAGTCAAAAAAAGGAAGACTCTGAAGTTGAAGATGAAAGATGAAGTTGACTCTGAAGATGACCGCCGCCAAGGCTGCCGAAACGTCGGTCACTTCTACCAAAACTCTTTCTCAAGACTACACTAACCTGGACGATCAACTTCCACTAACATGTCATGATTCTCTCAGGTTCAATCCATTTACTGTATGACTCTCGGGCGGACTGTGTTATGTTTGTTCTGCCCCTCGGTGCTTGGATTAATTTCATGTTGAAAAAGACGATCTGTCAAGTGAGCTAAAAGCCTATCTGGTTCGATGTAATCAGTTAACCTACATGTTACTTGCGCCCTGACGGTGCGAGCAAATGCGAGCAAACTAAAGCTATTTGCTTTGGCTTAACGTTGGTTATAAATAACCTTATCTTAACTGTACCACATACATCCACCCGCTGTGGGGTTGCCAAGCAGTGAAAACATCACGTTTAATATGCATATGCCGTTTGGATATTTGACTAACAGTTGAGTCAGCTAGCGGATGGATCGGATTGATATACTTGGATAATTGGGATAATAACTTGGCAATAATGCGGTAGGGGGCTCAGAAGAATATGTCTAATTATACGTCTACTCCATGCAGTGCAGGCCAAATCAGCTTCCTTAAAATATTTACTGACCTCTATATTGAAGTGGCTCTGCCATCTGAGATTAAATGTGCACTTTGGGTTCGTTATGATCGATAAACACTACCACATGGTCAGGCCTGTTGTTGTGTAACATCTGCACTCTGCCATGCTGGCCTAACCTCTGTACGACGTTGATGTTACTGCTTGACATCATGTGCACATCCGGAGTCCCAGACGCAGAGTTGTGCAATGCACGAGAAGCAATATTAACTCCATAGTGACACTGACGGGTTCCACTTTTGGCGATAAAATTAAACTCTTATCGTTCGTGCACCCAAGCTATAACGTTTCTCCTGCACAGGCAATGCAAATTTAGTGCTTCTGAAATCATGAGCTTGATGAACGTTCACTGGTCGTCTCTGCATTTCAAGTTGATAAGTTGATAAGAAAAGAGTAAGATCACTATCCACAGTGCAAAAATGAGAGTTACAGTACCAATTACAATGCCAGAGAACATAAGGTTCGGATACGTTAAGGGTTGAGCTTTAATTCTACTACATAGCTTCGGCGTTTTTCTTCTCAAATTGTGTCATCTCGAAATGTTTTGGTGAGTATAACCGCATTTAAAATTTGAAAAATACCGCGTGCAATTTCTTACCAAGTGTTTGGGCCTTAATTTAGACCGCTCTGCCTGTTGGTTGATAGTAATTTTGTAACCAAAGGTTGCCTGATATGGCCATCACTGGTCCCTGGCAAAGCGACAGTTTTCAGTAACAAAATAGATCATCCCGTGATGATATCTGAGCCAGAAAGCAAATACCTTCACATGATTCTGTGACTTGACTGCTTACCAGTGCGTGTAGGGTCTATCAATAAATCCCTTCCGACAAATCGATTGTCCAACAAAGGCGGATCGAACCAGTTCTACGGACAAATCAAATAAATGTAATATGCTTGTTAATCGCGCATCATAACAGCGGATGATGGATGGAACCTTTTGAAAATATCAGATCCTGTGCGCAACTGCAAGCCTGTCCAGTGCTTTCGTTAACACCCAGCTGCCGCCGTTGTTCCGGTGCGCATTCTGCTACGAATCGCCGGATTTACAAATTGGTACATTTTCTGGATATGGCCATCCATTCTGAATCTAACTGAGACGTCTACCTATCAGCTGATATTTTCATCTATCTTGGCAAATATTGGGCCATGTACAAGGCTTTTCACGAATTATATTTTGAGTACATATATTCACCCCGGAATTTTGACTGTGGACTCATTTGGAGTGAGCTCTTACTTTGAGTAACAGTTCGTTTTGAAAAAAACGTTCGCTTTTGAGTGAGGTCATAGCGAAAAAGCACGTGCACTCAAAATTCAGGTGCGTTGCCATCGTTTTCTAGAAACATGTCAGTGCATCAGTGAGGTCACACGTGTAGTGAGTTTTCGTGTGCCAAGCGCACGTGAATCTGCGCATGTACTTGTTTCAGCCTGGCGCGTAAACATTCGAATGCACTACCTCTGTCCGGATGTTTTAAGTCTGTTCCTTCAGGTAAACCGCACTTAAATAGTCTTCAAACCCAGGTGGATTAAATCATGCTCTTTTTGGTGACGCAAATTGGTTCAGTTTTCCCAATTTCGGGCGGCCCCTGTTTCTTTCTTTTCTCAGCCATCTCTAACATTCACTAAGGGATGAATTTCTCCGCCTTTCTTTGGCAACTTTGGTCGATTTGCAATCGGAAAACCCATAACTGTGTTTTCGATTATCAACTACCATACTAAAGTCAACGGCGTTTGTAGTCAGTGCATGCATACCTGCACATATACGTCCTCGTGAAGGGATTATCTTTTGATCGTATAAACAAATGTTGACGATGTAACTTAATCTGGTTTACTCTAACAAAGGTTAAAATCGTGCACATGTGAACTGAGTGTCTCGAAAACACATGTATGATCGACCTGACATGTCACGACTATCTAACCCACATCACTTGTTCAACTGCAGTCTATATGCAGTCAAGTCCACCAAAAAACATATACATCGCAATTGATGCGAAAACTCGAACACGTTGCAATTCCAGTCTTTCTTCCGAACAAAATTAAACACAGGCTTCCAGTTTCTAGCGTGCCTAAGATATCAATCAAAGAGGCTAAAAGAGCTTTGAAATTTCTTCAGGACAGTCGTTTGTTGTCACATAGCCATTTACATTCAGCTGCGGTCAAGCCGTCAAGATGTTTACTGTAACTGTCTCCAAACAAAGAAGACACAAGTAACACTCCTGTGATAAATTCTTCTTCAAACCGAGAGCAAGCGTCGAGTTAAGAACGAGTTTGCACCCAAAATGGCAGTGCACCAAGAACGACAACTTACTAGTCTCGTGATGCTTTAAAAATCAAAACAAGTTAAAATTTAGTGTGTATTCAAACTGTGAGTACACTGAACAGATGGTCAAAATATCCGCGAATGAATAACGACCCACAACAAGAGCCATATCATCTTGAGAAGCTGTCTCTTAAAGTAATCAGGCATTAGAGTTACAGTGTAGTGTGTTAGGGACACATTTTGAGTACAAGACAGATGAAAATGAAAAAGTGTTTCAAAAGTGTTACAGGCAATCAAGCATGCGAGATTAAAAAAGCATTTGGGGTTTAGAAAGCAAAAACGTTTCCTTACAGATTAACCTACTGAAATCCCAAATATCACTTACCAGAAACAGCTGCATAGCCTCGAGAAACATATGCCAGGAGACGGCAGTAACAAACTACAATGACCAGCCTGTGTAAACGCGACAAAGACCAAACGATGTGACAAAATAAATTAAGGCCTACGTAAGGGAAGAAAAATTTAAGAGGAAGAGGATCAACGAAACGTGGCTTTGGATTTCGAGTAAAATGTGCTCCCTTTAAAAAATCTTTACTTTAGTCGTTGGTCTGAACATTCTCTGTTCTTTTTCTGATTTCCATCTCAATTAAATAATTCTTTTCTTTCCTCAATATTGTGTTTTTCACAAAATGGTCACAAAATGGTCTTTTAAGAACTGTGGTAAAATAAAACCATATTGTAAGTCCGAAATTTCGGTAGATGAAGGGAAATTTCCAATTCTAAATTTACGGTACCATGATCTCACTTTGCCGAATTCGTCTTCCACTTGTACGAATTTAAACAATAAAAAATTAAACAATATTACATTGGATATGGCATGACTCAAATTTTTTTACAAGGCACTGCTGAACCGACAACATGGGGCGAATTATATTATTTCCAGAGATTTCAAATGAAGCAGGCAAAAAACTACTGTTTTGTCTGTTTTAACGATAAGTCAAGAAAACCCACATTTGCAGAGGCCAACGCACATGTTATCACAGTGTGTCAGCAAATAAGAGACGATGAGGCAGCCAATCAGGTCGACAGATCACAACTGCCAAAGGCGAATCTTTGCTAATAATAGCTATCTTAAAATACACCCCGACGAACAGCGATAAGAAGACCCGTGTATTCGCAACAGTATGGACACTGTTACGAAGTCTTCACAAAAGCCGAGGGGCACGAACTCGACTGGTACGAAATTGAACGATATTAACGTCCTGAAATTATCAGCCATCTCAGAATGAGATCACATCATGTCTCATTGTGCTACCTGTTCTTGTAAAATAACTTACTCTTTGTGTCTAAAGTTGAATCAAACGTTTCTTTCTACCTGTTTCGATAATTAGGTTGGATTTTTCCTATGGCAAAATGAATGAGTGTTTTTCTCGTTTCATGGTTTATGTATTCAATCGCAATTACCTTGCAACGCGGTTTATCTGCATAATGCTTTGGCAACCATGTGGAGGCGTCTTTGGCCAGGGATGGCTGTTCCTAAGCAGCAATGACTTAACTTGGCATTTTTTAGCTTTCATTGGAAAGATTTTATTTTCATTTTTGCTTCAAACGGCTAAACCGTGCGGTAGAAAAGCCGTCCTAACGAATTTTCAGTATAGGTATAAAGCATTTTAGCGTCTCACCAAAAATTTTCGTTTTATCAACACCCCCTGTTTTGACCTTGAACTCTTCCCCACAAAAGCATCAGCTGCTTGTGACGTTGAGTGTGATAATCGACTTGCGGTGAACCCTCAAACAAAAAGCTATTCTATTTTTAATTTCGCGTCTCCAAGAAGACCTAATATTTGTAAGGACGTCTTTTTGGACAAACTGGGTAGGGCCTAGACAACGTTTGACGTACAGCTAGGTATAAAATCGGTTCCTCGTGTCATCCCATAGGTCAACTGGAAATGCTATGGGAAACCAAATTCTGGTTAGATTATGGACTTTGACCCTGAGGCTAGCAAGAGATATTCCAAACTAAGTCTTCTTTCGTTGTGGCTGTGATAGTGAGCAATAAAACACCTATTATTCAAAGTAAATAACAGAAAAATGACGCACGAACGAAAAAAATTTAGCCGAAAACCGCCCCCAAAAAACCCACTGTCTGTGTGCACGTTCTGTTCACGTTCCTGTGGAGAAGCGGATATTTCTTGTCAATATCTCTCAAGCAGTCGCAAACCTTACACAACAAAAAAAAGCTTACACAACATCAGTCCAGGCTCTCTACGCACAATTGATGTTCTCGGATATCTTTTTGGCATCAGTGGTTGACATAAAGCAACGGGTAGACAATTTAGATAGGGAGCGCTCTATGCAATTCTATGCCTAGAGGCCCTAAAGACTAGACAATGCTTCGCTCCGTGACACCGCGCACAAATTCCGACTTCGACCAATCACATGGAAGGTTAACCATGGCGATGATCGTGTTCGACCAATCACGCGCCGTATTTTAAAAGTACCGGCGAAATCGAGAACCAAAGGAAATTATATAAAGAAAGCGTCATTTTGGCTCGTCTCGTTTGGACAGTTGTTGTGATGGGTCATGGCATCAGTTAGTCGAAAGTTAAGGATAACTTTATTCTTGTTTACGAAAAGTGGTGCTCTACAAGATGTTCGACAGGGCCTTTTCTGGTGCTTTGGGGCCTCATTTTGCTCATTTAAGACAAATTGGCGGCGGTGGTGATGGCTTAGTCTTCTCTGGTGTAGACATACGCTTCGACTTCCCTGTGTGTATCAAACGGCTCTCTGTGACGAATAAAAACGATTGTAGAGCAGCTCTGAGAGAAATTCGAATACGCAGGAGACTTCGCCACGAAAATATTGTGGGTCTTCTGAACGTTATCACTTCCGATGGCACAGATGTTAGTGAAATTGCTCCGGCGAATTTTCGTGACACGTCGTGTATATATTTAGTTCAAGAACTTTTGGATGCTGATTTGCACCAGGTGATCGAAAGTAACAATCGTTTGATTGACGACTACGTCAAGCTGTTCTTCTATCAGTTGCTTCGTGGTTTGAAATATATTCATTCGGCTAACGTGTTGCATCGGGATTTGAAACCAAGCAATGTTGTGATCAAAGTGAATTCTTTGGAACTTATGATCGGGGACTTTGGTCATTCGATGGTCTTGGATCCCGATTACAATCATTCGAACTGCTTAAGCTCTTGTGGTACAAGCCTTTGGTACAAGGCACCGGAGTTAATCCTCGGTTCTTCGAGGAATAGCACGGCAAGTGATATGTGGTCTGTCGGTTGTATCTTGGCGGAAATGCTTTTGGGCCGACCGTTGTTCGAAGGTGAAAATGACTTGGAACAATTAGAACTCATTATTCACACAATCGAAGTCAACGAGAGAGACCAACTGCGTGTTCGTCATTTTCTAACCGAAGAAGTCAACAAGATGTACACTGGCAAGCCGAAGTTTCCTCTGCGATCGAAATTCCAGAAGGTCGATTTTCACGGTTAGTTGAAAAATTTATTTTACATATTTATACTATTTGAGAATCGCCACCCAAGCTGACACAGTACGTGTCATTTGAAAAGATTTATCAGGTTTCCGCAATCTATCGTAGTTGGTTTCCTTTCCAGCTAAACAGTCGTCATTGTGCCCAATGAATGTGCCCCCTGTCTGGCGATGTCATTTCGAAGTGAAAACATGTTAAGCCAAAGGTTAAACTCGTGTTGATTTGTGGCATCTTGTTGCGTCATCTGTCATTACGTAAGGGAAATTGGGACTTTTGCCCGATGATTGCAAGTATTAACGTTTGTTCCACTAATTCAGTAAGCTCGATTTATCGTTGCAAAAAAGTCTTTATATTTTACCGTCCCGTTCGAAAAAATATGTCTTTCTCGTGGAATAAGAAAAACACGAAAAAAAAAACTGACGTGGCACATGATAACCTTAGCAATGGCCAGGCACTTCTCGCTATTATTTGTCCTTTATTACTCTTAAGGATACCAGCTTATGAGACTAAGTGTTAGGCCCGTTTCAAATGTCATGCTTCCGGGGTGTCGAATTCTAGTGAAACAAAAGGTAATTAGTTGAATAAGTGAGCAATCGTTTGTTTCAATTGACACGCGAATAACTCGGGGAATGAACGGGTTTTAAAGTAAGGATGGAAGTCCCCCGGTTAATAATCATACTTTATTTAGATGGCGCTGATCTCGTGGGAGAAAGTGCCCGTATTGCACCGATATTTTGCAACAGTCACGCTATTATTGTCAATCCTCTAAAGAAATTCCATAAATTATTGGAAAGTCACCATTGGTAAACATCGTTTGGTGTTGTCAGTAAGATCAACACCATAGTTCAAAGCTTAAGAAGTTCTGCTAGGATGAATCACGTAACAACAAGTGTGAAGCAATTATTGTTTCCTTTTTTGGAATATAAATGTTGCTTGATGGCAGTAAAATATGAGCTTACAGGAGAGATAAGCAAGATAGAATTCTAGAGTGGAACTCTCATTCTCTGTTAACCACATCGTCAATCCCAATACAGAGGATTTTAGGGTTTGATTATTTAGGTGACATATGTTCATTTTGGTGATAATTTAACTTTCACCTAATCTCCAGATGAACATGTGAACATTTGCTTGTAAACATGCAGCCCAGCCATGCTGAGATTAAAATTCCTTTCATTGTACTATTGTTGTTCAGGATGAGGCAGTTATGAGTCATGAACCATAATTTTCTGTTGGATTATTACTACATAATTTAAGATTTTTAGCAAATACTTTGTATCAATATGTAATGGAATATCCTGTAGATGTACTCATAGCATTGTCTAAAACAGACAAAGTTTTCTCTTGACATGAAACTGTCATTGTTATACTGTTAGTAGTTAATCTTAATTTAGGCACATTAAGTCGCTTTCCATCACCTGCTACAGGTTTTGACTTGTAGCTCATTTGGAATACCACTGTATAAGTGAGTTGAAGGTTACTGATTCAAACCTAGAGATCATATAGCATTTATTTAGGGACCAGTCAAGAAGGGGAAATTGAGAAGCATTGGCCTACTGGATTTTTTTGTTTGATTCAGATCTTTTAGTTTTGATTCAAATCTCTTGTGCTTTTAATATCACAAACAACACTGTTTTTAGCTGGCAAAAAAGTGTAATTTTCCCAACTATTGTAAATCTTTGATGCTCTTCCATCAATCTCAGAGAAATTAAATTTAAAACTTTCCCAAGGAAGTAAACCTCTGGACCATAGCTGTCTTGTGCATTTGCTTTTATTTTAATCCAGCTTGTTTTGGTTACTATAGTGCAGGGAATCCCTCAAGATCAAAATAGAGCAAACTATATTGTATCTGGTTGCAGATACAATACCATCATAACACTCGTTATTGGTTTATGAAGAGAAAATAAAAGATTGTGACATTTAATTAGCTGTTTTTATGGGATTCAAGATCATACAGATATATATAAATTTTCGTTATTTGTTCAAATCAAATCATTTGCTGAAATGGCTTGTATCACCAAGACAGTCAGTCAGTAAAAATGCTTAAATGCATTCATTGGGCATTTGTTGGATCAGCAATACCCAATATTCACTTCCATCTTGAGTGGAATTCACCATGACATTACATTCGACTTGCCTTGTTAGTCCTATACAAGCCACCCACACATATTGTATATATTACCTGAAGAATGCAGTGTTACCAAAATTGGTTAGCAATTTAAGGGTTGTTGCATGGGAGGAAAGTGTCTTGTTTTAGTCCTTGGATGCCTAACTACAACTCAAGTTTGTCCAACAGCTAAGCCAACATTACCCACTGTTGACAGAAATTACGAGGCACTCCCCCTCTAGTTTTATTTATGACTTCTCTGAAGTACCAGCTAATTCCCGTGACATGGTTGTTATAACGTCATGTGCAAACCAAGATAGAGCACGCATCAATATTGATTAATAACGAAGTTTTTTAAAAAAGAATATTACTAAACCCGATGATCTGCGGCACGGGGCGAGAAAAACATGTCATGATTTACTCGCAAAATATCGACGAATCCGTTTGTAGATGGGTGAAATATAATTGACTGGACAACTGCAAGCTGGCAAGTGAACTAATCATATTTCACTGATCTCACGGTGTCAATTTCAAAGATATGGGAACGCAGACGGATTCGTTAATGTGTTGGACGTAAATCATGGCGTGTTTTCCTCGCCCCGTGCCGCACATCATCGGTTTTGGCAATAAAGATCCATTACAGCTTCAGTAAGGCTCAAGACTAACTTTTAAGCTTACTAGTCAAATAGCTTGAATATAGCGACAGTTTTGATTTCTACAGCCAAAACATATTTTCATTACCCAGACTTGCTGGTTACCTGAAACAGAATAGCAAGTGTACGATGAAACCTCAAATGCCGTTTGATTAGTTAATATGGTTTACTTGTCTTCATCAGTCTCATACATGAGGGGACCTCTCCTGGTCTTTGGAAGTAACAGTCATTCGGGCTTGTTTTACAAATATTGAAGATTTTGTACGCAAAAAAAAAAGCCAATTTGCGCTTCCTCCTGAAAGAATTAATTCGGCCTGTTTAACTTTTGAAATTGATTTTGAATTGCAAATGTAGAAACCAAATATTTTTCAACATCATTCAAACACTTGACCTTAACTTGACCTCTTCATCTCGTTTATGCTGAGCAAAACGTGACGCGTGAAGATCCGCGTGACTTCACGCGTGACAGCTTTTTTCGTTCGTCTCCTTTCGGTGTTCAAACGGAGAAGGAAATTGGCATTGCCTTTTAGTTAGTTCAAGTTATTTGTTATTAGATATCTTTTTAGTGATTCTGAGTAGTCACTGTCGGATAATGGCTTCGCGAAAAGTGAGTATGTCCGCTTCAGGTGACATATACAATATGTGGTGACTTGAACTGTGGTAGACTGATTGGCTACCGTTGGTCTCGAGACCTGTTCAGAAACTAGATCACTGTTTTTAAAGCGCTATGTCGCAAGCGGCTAAAGAAATGATTACTTATGTAGTAATGAGAGTTAAAATAAAACATATTCCGTAGAATAATGCCATCTTGAAAACTCAAGATACGAGTCAATACAATTCAAGATAAAACTATTGTTGAAACGGTGATATTTCGACTATATTTTTAAGTCGTCCTCTGACAGAATGAGAATGACTTCGAAGTAAAGTCGAAATATACCATGCACCTAAACCAGAAATCGGCCCGATCAATCGTAATGAGTAAACGTACCTTAATGTTCGCCACTCCTTTTTAGCTACGCAGCACCCATTCCTAACCCTAATCTAACTTAAGTCTGTTGACATTTGATCAAGTAGCAAATGGAGTTAATATAGCACATTTTTGGATACAGCATCGACAGAACGCATTCAGAAAATTTGTACAGGGTTGCAAAATTTTTTCTCATGATGCGTTTTAATCCGTTTTAACTGGGGAAAATTTGTTAAGTATCATTATGGCGATATCATGGTTAAATTACTTTTTAATTCCATTTTTAGCTCTTCATCTGCTGGAACGTTTGTTGGCTTTCAATCCTGTGGACCGCGTCACTGCTGAACTGGCGTTGAGCCATCCTTTCCTCCATGAATACTCATGCACAGCTGATGAGCCTTTGTGCTCAAAACCGTTACATCTGGAACATGAAGTTGATGATTTCCTGGAGAACACCTTGAAGGACTTAATCGTTGGTGAGTGCGTGGCACTGGCGGAAGAACAACCTCGCATTCAGACGCAGATGTCAAGCTACTCCAGTTTGATGGACATCGTGAAAGAGCTGAATGACTCTCCGACTGAAGCTATTCCCCAGTCAGTCGAGGACGGCAAGGCTGCCATCTCAGTCAAAGTAACCAGCGACAACGAGAGAGCAACACCAAACGACGGCGGTGATGGCAGATTTAAAGTCTTGGAAGTTCTACGGGAAGAGCATCAATCGTCCAGTGACAGCAACGGGATTCCTTCGCACGAGGATGGAGTGAGTGAGGAGCCTTTGGTGTCAGATCACCCGACGTTTAGCTCCCTTAAATGGGAGAACGAGCGCCATAAGTACGGGCATCGTCGGCACCACTCGCATCACCGAAGAAAGTCGTCGGGTGAGGAGAGTTCAAGGTCTCGGAAGAGGAAGATATCTCCGGGAAGCAAGGCCCACAAAAGCCCAAACACAGAGTGTGAGATTTCCGAAGGTCGCATTCCCTGCGTCTTATCACCCGAGGAAAACCTTTCCGGGGGTCCATCGTCTGATCCTTCTAGTTCCAGTGATTCCAGATTGTCACCCGGTGAACAGTTGCGTGTAAGGAACTCTGATCTTGATTCAGAACCAGTGATCAGCGATGAAGCTCTGGTTGACAAAGTTAAAGAACTTATCGTTAAGTCACATCAGACCGTTGCCGATCATCCGTTCCAAGGCGAAGTCTTGGAAAGGTTGAGAGATGGAAGTACGGATCATGTTTGCAGTGGTTTGGGAAATAGTAATGTCGAAAAGGAGTTTGGTGGGGACGTGATACCAGCTCGAGAACTACAATGTATCGCTAATAATTCGGACTATTCATCGTCCGAGGAGAAGGAAACACTCGAAAAATCTCAAGAAGACGAACTGTATCATGCTGCAGACGCTTCTGTCGCGGATTTGATCAGAAGAACACACGAACTTCTTGGGGAAGGAAATTCAGCAGCTAGAACAGAGGAAAGAAAAGAGGTAGTTGAAGATATGAATGATCCTGTCAAGGATTTGATCCTGAAATCAAAACAGTTACTTGGGGAGGAGGCCAAAGTACACTCGGAGACAATTGCGGATGACACCAAGTTTGATCGCACAGTGGAGCACATGAAGGAGAATTCTCCTCACTCCATTACCGAAAGCTCAACCGCTATCACTCTCCAGCCATCGCTTAGTGATCCTTACCAACTCAAGGAGTCGAACCGAAGGATGCAAGAGTTGCTCCAAGAATCGCACACTTTACTAAGTAACTTGCAGATTGACCAAGAACCGAATACAAACCTGGAAATCGGCTCCTTGCAACTGCACGAAGGAGAGTCTCGTAGATCGCTAGATAAACCACCAGCCAACCTGGACGTATCTGCAGAAAATTTGCCGTCATATAAGACAGTCTGTCCGGTGCGTGAGAAGGAGCTGGCGGTACCAAATTCGTCTGAAGACAACTCAAACGACCATTGCGTTTCACAGTTCAAGACATCTGGCCCCGACATTGATTTGGATGAAATGAGAGCTGTTCTTAATCAGGCGAAGCAACTTTTGGACCATCCCGTGCCGTGTCCCACAGCGAAAGCTGGCGGACTTGTGTCTGGTCCTTTGAATCACAAGAACGCAACCGTCACACCTACTGAGGGTTCGGAGGTACAAAAAGACGTAAAGTTAGCAGAAGTCGTGCAGCAAAACGCGGAGGGCGAGCTTGGAAGCAATGAAATCGTGGTTCAAGAAGACAACATCTGTAAATCTGACGTAAACCGCCTATCTACAGTGGCGATATCCCAATGCAAAAATCATGTCAGCTACTGTCGTGTTTCCCCACAGGACTTACGAGAATATCCATGCACCTTTGATCAACAGGCATCCCTTCTCGAACCTGTGACAGTAAAGCACTCTGCAGAATATGCTGACCAGATACTGGTTAAGAAATCCTCGCTGCACAGTCGAGATCGGGAAGAAGAAGAAGAATTGACCAACGGCCGCAGTTTAAAATTTTCCGTAACGAATGCAGGAGATGAAGAAGGCGTGAGGGCTGTTATAAATGATGACATATCCAAAGCCGAACAGCGCTCGTTCGACGAAACAGAAACTACGCAGAATAACGACGAGACCAAGGAGGACAACCATGTAGAAGAACAGTCTCGCGAAACTAGTGTAATTTCGTCAAATTTTAGCCCAAAGAACGCACTCATACACCATGTCCCGAACGGCTTCTCGTACAAAGAAATTAATATACTACAAAATACGAAATGTCAAGAATTTGCTCCGAAGGTTGCGTCTGTTAAGTTAAACAACGGAATAATCAGGCCTAGTAATATCTCTTTCAGTAGCAAGTATGGTTGTGATACCTCAAAGGAAGATGCCCCGTTGGAGAAGCAGTTGAAAGATGTAATGAACGTTACCAGAGGTTGTCGTGAAGACTATCATTCAAAAGACGATGCAGGTTTAAAAAACTTCTATGCGACTATAAAAATTAAATCGTTGATGAATCGTTCTCGAACGTACAGGGATAAACTGCACGAACCGTATCCATTTTAACCAAACGAGAAACTGAGGAAATGACGTACGATATTTAAAGTAAATTTTTTAGGATGTATTGTACATTATGATTGAATTTCGCCTTAGAGAACAGGGCGCCGTTTGACGCTTAGGTAATTTATTGAATTGACAAAGCTATATTTACATTTATAATTTAATGATGTATTTTATTCATATGTTGTGTTTTATCACACAAATATTAGGGTGTATTAAATTGTATGCTGGTAATTCTGTCAAGCCCTTTTCGTCGTTAACGCTAATTTCCACTGCGAAAAGATCTGGCGTAATGCGAAAAATGTCTTGCGAAATAATTTCTGGGCTGGCGCGGAGTCGAATTTTTTTCTCAGCGAAAAACAATTCTCATTGCTAGAAAGTTAAAATGGTTTCACTTTTTGCGTGTTTCACTGAAGTTCTGTGAAATTTTTTTTCGCGTGAACCGTTTTGGGGGAAACGTTTCTCAATAAAAATAGGGCCTTACGTGAAACTACCACGTGACAACATTTTCCCACCCTTGCTTCTTCGCCATTTCTATGTGAAAGTGAACGGTTTAGCGCTTGACATCAAGATTTGAATCCCTTATTTATAATTCGAGAAAATAGAATTAACACTTCTGGAAAAAAATTCATGATTAACTCTTATAGGTCCTCGGTGACCTATGGAGACTTCAGTGTTTTACCTTGGCTAACGCCAGGTTTATTTTACTTTTATTTTGACTTATTTTATTTTAAAAATAAAATTGAATTGAAGGGAAATAGAGTAAAACTTTAAATGTGTTATTTTGTTCTCATTTAAATTAAAAAATAAAATAATATTTTTAAAAAATAGAAACAAATTAAAAGTAAAGTTAAAATAAATTTTTATTTTATTTTTATTATATTTGTTTAATTTTAAAATAAAATGAAGTAAAAAATGAAATTAATATGAAATTAAATAAAATCGTCAATTTTTTAAAAAATAGAACAAAATCAAACTGAAAAGAATAAAATAGAAAACAATCATTTTCAGTTTATTTTTACTTCTATTTTATTTAAAAAATAAAATAATCTGTTTTTTACTTTCTATTTAATTTTTTATCAAAATCGGACTTTCCCCTTCGCAAGTAAAATCATCTGGCGTTAGCCAGAGCAAAATGTTAACGTCTCCATAGGTCACTGGGGACCTATACCGCCAGGAAAGAGTTAATTTTACTCTTGCTAAGGCCGGACGATTTTACTCATGAAAGGAGACGTGAAAGCCCGTCCGGGAAAGAGTTTATTTTGTTTTGATTTTAATTTCTTTAATTTTAAAAATAATATGAAATAAAATTTCTGAACGAATGTAAGATTTTGTATATGAGTTTAAAATAAGATATCTTTGGTGAAATAATAGAATTGTGCACTTTTGAAAAAGTGAGGGGAGTTTAGTCCAAGGTTTTTGACGATTTTTTTTTCTTTTTTTTATTGTAATTCTATTTTTGATTTTATTTTTAATTTGTGGTATTTTCAGCGTCAGAGGAAGCACCAAGCACCAAAAGAAAACCTATACTTTAAGTATAGGCATGCAATGTGCTCTGGACGTTTTCGATCACAAGAATCGTGCCTTCTCACTCTGCCTTACAGAAAGCTTTAAATTGTATCGTTGACGAGTTCGTGTCTTTGACTGATTTCATTGTAAAATGGCGTGCTTTGACTAGTTGAAAAATAAAGATTTCCCCTTACTCGTTTATATTCTCCCGCTAGTCTAATCTCCTTCTTAATGTCGTGAAATTACTTATGTCGCGACAGTTTACAATCATCTCTTCACAAAATAACCACAATCAGTTCAGAAGATCTGCTTTACTATTCGCTCTATTACTAGTTGCTCTTATGATTATTAAATCTCGTACGAAACGAAGTAATCGTACCTCCCACATATACCCTACATCACCAGAGTGCGTGAAACTCGGAGTAGCGACAGCTAAACTTTTGTCTCCATTTTTATTATATATATATAGTCCGAAGGGACTTGATGTGAGGGACTTACCCTAGTCATGGCTATTAGTTATCGTAATTGATAAGGTATAAAGGATAATGGTAACAGCATGTGCTTTTTATCTTTGATAAAGGGAACTGCCCTGAAACGTTGGAAATAAAAAGTTTTTAGCAAAGTTGTTTAGATATATACAGTATATCAGACAATTTTAGAGTGTGGGTAATGTTTTGTAGTAAATGTAGCCTTTTTCGGTCGCCATCTTGCATTTTCTCGGCTGTGGTACCGAAGTTGTGTACTGGTTGATTTTATTTCTAACTAGTAAATTGATAAGAATAGGTATTTCCCACAACTCATTCAATGCTTTCATTATTTTTCTCCTCTCGGAGTAGGCTTCAGAGATTGTATATAACGTCAAATTGCAAGAAGAAATAAAATTCAGCTGCCAGGATTGTATCCTAAATAATGTTGTTCTGTTGTTTTTACCACATATGAATTTTTGATTCCTTGCTTAGGTAACTCTCTGCTAACGAATTCAAAAATAAAGCAAACAGAGGAGATACATCACACTCAAAAAACACACTGAAAAGTCGTACTGCTTGATGAAATGGTGTAGTAAAGGCATCAAGAACAGCTAGAATTAAAATTAGATTTTTCAACTTTTGTGGGACAATTACTTTATGAATAATGTTTCCATCAAATCTGAACATTGTACCACTTAAAATAGAGAAGATGTGGGAGGGGATTTAAGCCTCACTAAACTAAATATAGGAAAAAAACTCTACTAAATAGGGTTAAGGGTTAAATTTGCACTTGATGTGAAAAGCTGCACGGATAGCATTGACAAGGTTTCTACTTTTTCGGTTCGTAACCTGGTAGCAGCCTATTATATCAAAGTGAGCAGTGGTAATTGAGTGGAAATTTACTCTATGAATTGGGAGAAGATATTCTGTTTGTGAAAATTGATAGGTTACCCTCCATCAAAGAAGGCCATAACCTTCTTTTTGTGTAAGGTACACTCCTTTCCTTTCGTTCATTTTGTATTTGAGACAAACTGAAGGTTGGGATAACGAGAGTCAGCTTAATGAGAAAGTCCTCGTACAGACTAACCAAGATCTTTTGAAGGAAACGCAACTTAGGAACTTGAATTAATTTTTTTCGTGACAGATCTCAGCAGGGTTTTTCGAGAACTTTTCTATCCGTTATTCACTTTAGTAATTTCGTTTCTTCACCTAATAATTATGGTTATATCAAGCGTGAATCCCGATATTACTGGTAAAATACCCAATTCTATGATCGAAGTGGTCATTTCATATCACAAACAGTAAATAACTCACCACCAGTCTCCTGGCAACAGCCATCGTAGCCCGGTCAATAGAGCACTCAACTGACTATATTATTCTTGTAGGTTGGTTGTTGTCGAAGGCCTAAGTTTCTTTTTCGGATCAAGTTTTCGTTCAATCTCATAAAGAGGTCTTTAGCTCTGTTACTTACTCGCTAGTTTCTTCTCTTGACTTTCTTGTCGTCACTATTGAGGAGGGTAAATGCCAATATTAGTTACGTAACGTACCCAATTCCTTAAACAGCGATGACATCCACCATCATATCCACATTTAGCTCGGAAAACTCCAGCCTGATAAGTGTCAACATTCATTACAAAATACTCTATTTCTTCACCAAAGCTATCATTCGTCGATCTCATACACCCACCAAGCGTCCAGGCTCCTGGCAAGGGCTTGCTCATCTCCGTCAACCGAACTGTGGGCTAAATTCTCACGGTCGTGGGTCGACTCTCATCGAAACCAATTGTTTCCTTTATCAAGAAGTCTCGGTTGGGTCGTTGCTCTCGTAATTTCCCTTCATAACCGTGACATTGTCATGACATCGCATGTAAACGTCAATATTTTTAGTTATTTATTGACATTTGTTACTAAAACATTTAATGATAGAGAACGTTGCCAGTGCAACTAGTTAAATATAGCCATTACCATAATATCACCCTTGTTGAGTATTGATGGGTGAGCAACTACTTAATTCACACCTTGAGGGTATAACCCAGTGATTTCCCATCATCATGCTTCTTTTAGCGGTCGTACACCTGTACACAGCAACATTAATACAAAAAAGAAACACACTCCGAAAAGAAGCATCTTGTAAATCTAAGGTATGAGTTAAGGAACAAGATGAGACAATGATTCAGGTGAAATTTATGCAGTTTTGAATCTATTTCAAAATTAAGGTAAAACTCCAGTTAGGTTTAACAATAACTCTGGAATAGAGTCCGAATGTCACCCGAATTGTTGTCTTATCTAACTCATATCTTGAGTTTGCAAGATGTTACTTTTCGATCTTTGTTTCCTCGGCTTGTATTTCCTAATAAAGTTAGCTGAGAAAGGTATTTTACTGCAACATAAAAAGGGGGATATGTTCCCAGTTGCTGTATTTAATTATAATACCTGGACCTCGCATACAAATCATCAGTTGTCCTTTCGATCAATAAAACTGGAATCAAAGCTACAGATATTTAAATATTCATCAAAAGAGCTGAAAACTAATAACCCAGCTGGGATTAAGAACACTTGGTTAAAAAGAAAATCGTTTG
>JBAHVQ010000017.1:1158695-1173604 GCA_036872915.1 Nanipora kamurai
CCGTTCCATCGCTCTTGGATTCCTGGAACAAACCCACATGGGCTTAAAATATCGAACAAAGGTATTTACCATGAAGCAACTTGTTCATTTGATATGTAGTGACTTTTTTTCTGCCGTTGAAAAGGTATGAAAAAGTGCAACGGCGGCGGCAAAGAGTTAGGGAGAACAAAGATGGCTGAGATGGGTGCAACTTTCTCGATGTTTCTAGGACCACACCCTTTTCCCTCCAAGGAAATGCCGTTTTAGAAAATATCGTTTTGCATTGACTAAAGGGGGGATCCGGAGCAGGCTTTCCCTCAGAAACATTTTTAGATTTTGACACTCTAAGATGTCATTTTCTTTTTTGATTCATTTGAGCCGTTCCAAAAAGATATTACGTAGTTCTTTTTCCCTTGGATGGAGACTTGAAAATCGGTGGGTTATCTCATTGATCTCAATAAATTTGATCGCAGTGAATATGGAGCAAGGCACGCCTTGTCCGTCGCATTTGCGACATCGTACTTCTCATTTATTTCTTTAGTCTCCTTCAAAGCTGATACGATTCTCTTGCATCCGCGTATGGTATCAAAATGAGTGCCAAATTTCGATCTTGAGGAAGTCGGCGATGCCAGAGTTGAAAATATGATTGGTGACTTGAAAGGTTGCTGATACTGTCATCGGCACTCGTCCCGCCATCTTTGGCATAGGTACAACTGTTCATGAAAGGTCCAAAAAGTGAGTTAACTGCGGAACTCACAAAACGCTTATCGAGTACACGACTCATGAGGCAAAACTAGAGCTCGGTGGTTCATATTGATTTGTTCAGTAAAAATGAAAATTTGCGTAATTTCCACAAAGTAGAGAAGGCCGGTGTAGATCTGCTCGGTTTGAAATATCTAGAATTGGTATTTCTTAATCATTTCTAGCGGGACGTCTTCTTTGACATGTAAAATCGTTTAGCATTGGCCAGGCTAAAATCATAGAAGGCTTGAGTACAAGTCTTTACCAGACCTACCATTGCCTGTATACCGCGAATTTATTCATTGCTGTAAAGCGAACACCATGTTCCATATCGAACGAAAGTGGAAATTAAAAGGGGATGATATTTTACAGGAGTTGTTTTTTCCACTGACTAGGTCTCTGATGGTAAGCCCAAATAGCACTGTAATGATGAAAAATGTTCTGTGCGCGATGTCGATAATGACGATAAAATTACTAATCTTCCAAGAACCTCGCTGAAAGTATCACCACGCCTCGACATTTTTCCTGGCTTCCCCAGTCCCCCTGTGGCGCATCTACTGAAAAAGTAGTTTGAAGTTCTTGATTGGACGAAGCATTTTTCCCACGAGGGGAAATTTGTTTCGCGTTCTTGATTGGCTAGGGAACTTTCGCAGGAAATTTCCCACGACCAATTTTATAGGCAGTCTTTGTATCTACGAAGTGAATATGCGTACTAAGTATAATCAGGAAATATAAAGAATGAAACCGCGAAATAATGTTTGTGGAATGTAAGTCGCCGACCTCTTTTCTACTCAAGGTGTACATCATCCGTTTATTCAATATAAGGTGTATATCATCCGTTTATTCAATATAACTCTGTACGTCGTTTTTAAAACATTTACGTGATTTGGTATATTATCCGAAAACTACTCGCTAACGTAATATGTAAGATCCGAAACATCACATATTCAATATGTTATATTCGCCGAAGGGTTTCTCCGCAAATTAGACTATCAGACACCAGAATATTCGAGACATTTAACAGCATATGTTCTTACGCAGTGAACAAATTATGTATTAATAAATAACATCATATTTGCGTAGACGGCAGTCGTTCCAGTATACGCAAGTGTATTACGAAATGACGTCTGGAATAATACGGGAGTAATATTAACGCGGTTTGTCTATTCTCGAAGTGTACATTATCGTAATTAACAATACAGAATTTCCATAATGGCGTTAGGCTTTGTTATCAAAGTTAAACAAAAAGAACACCAGAGATTTCAACTATGCCGTATGAAACTTTCACAGTGTTTATGAAAAGAACTAGGAAGTAAAATACGGTCTAATATTTTAAGAGAACATGAATTTTTTCGTTATCTATTATTAGAAAGCATAAGAATTGTATAATGTGAACTCCCCAAACGCACATTTTGTTTAAAAAAAACCTTTTGATTCAAAACAAAGCTTGTCAAGGAATATTTGAATTATAAAAAATAAATTCAACGCCGTTGTCGATTCTCTCATTACCTGATAAGGTACACAACACAGTAGCAGCACAGTTAAAAATTATTAGTTCTGTTTAAGCGTTTGCTTTGGACGTGACTGTGATATTAGATCGACCTGCTCACAACCAGCTGTCACTAGCATTTTGAGTTTGTTACAACGTCGTAAATCCACAGTTATCTTGTAAAAAATTAAAACTTTTTTTAATTTACCACCGTCGGCGTTTCATTTGGTGCTTGTTGATGTGTTGAAGTAAAATGAATGGTTGGTATTTCAGCGGACAATTGTGGTTAAATTCACTTGCTTATCCGGCTCGAAAAATCTACACAATCGCCTTTTTACAGCAAGCTGTCGTATTCACTAAACATTGTGATCGTTATGATGATCTGACGTACATAAATTTCACACAATGGCTGCACGTGGCAACGCAACGACAACTCAACGCTCGCCGACCATCATAAACTCGGGGATCTTTATCGTGGGAGAGATTCGTCGGTAATCGTTAAATAACAGTAGACTGTTTAAGCTTTTGCAACATTCAATAATTTTTCAATCTGAGGTCATTGAGGTGTATCCAGAGAATGCAGTTATACAATGTGGGTGGGAAACTGGAGTAATGGTAAGTTCCTTACTCAATACAAAATGTCTCACACTGAACAGAACTTGTCCTCCGCTAGGTTTCTATGAAAATGTTTGATCAATGAAGAGCCCCTCCAGAACTACCCAAAGGTATTCACACGGCCATAGTAACTGAACGACCAATACAAAATAAACAGAAGTGGGTAGAGAGTGGGTAGAGGTACATTCTTTCAATTTTTTCACCCCACTTCGATACATCACAGGCAACAGACAGTGACGACTTTTCACAAAATCGTTGCCTAATAGAAGTAGCACAGTAGGTTAACAGTAATATCCAAATTGCTTTACAACTTCTCCCCACAAGAAAAGCTTCCAAGATCAACAGGCATGAACTGATTGGGTTTCGCTTCCCTTCGACCTTTGTCACCAACGGACAAGGGCATCTTGTTTCTTGGCGAAATATTTTCGCGGAGTCCTAGGTTTCCGGTGACAGGTTGTGATCATGCAGATAATTAGTAATGACCACAAACCTTGGGCTTTTCCTCCCCAACAGAGCGGTTTCTTGTACCCTGACTGAAGAAACTCGAAGCCACTCGCACAGTAAATGACTATAATCTCATCTCAAGGGCTTCGGTGGAGGTCTACAATACTCTCTCCCAATAATGGATATGTTTATACTGGCAAAAGATAAAATAATCTTTATCATAGTGTCTTGGACCAATATTCATTTAATTATTAATACCTCGCTTGAATGCTACGTTGGTGTTAAAGTCCATTGATGGAAAGCCAAATCAAACGTCCAAGAAAAGACTGAAGATTTTGCACGTCAAATTCATATCGTTATTAAAAACTTTATTAAAGTTCACTTACAATCTACTAGTCATGAGTTATAGAATACATGGGTGTATAATACATATATATATATCTATATATATTACTCTGTTCGTGTTTATTTTTAAATTCTTTTCTCCCCTGTAACTGTTAAGAATCAATATATAGTTCAACATTCAGATTCCACATTCATTAATACACTCGCGTTCCAGCCAAAAAGCAACGAGTTTGTCGGAGTAAGAACTAAAGTATTAAGCATTCAACTCTGCCATGCCAGCGTCAAGATTCAGGGATTAAGAGTTCACGTCTATAAGTGGTGTGGAGGTGACGCACGTCTTTCAACCGCTCAGTGTTGAAGGGTGTTGATGAACGAATTTAACGTCGAAATTTGGCCCCAATTCTTGGCGTACCGACTAGTTAGCGCTCAAGCCAAGACTTGCTGTTTCATGTTACCTGGCGAAGACCAGTGCTGCTCCTGCCACAAGTCCGACGGTACATAAAACATTTCCCCACCACCCATCGTTATCATTTTTGTTTTCTTTAAAATACTCGTTGAAGGCATCCTACAAAAAATAAAAAACAGAACACAAACGTTTATGATTTATGAATAATGAGACTATTTGAAATATTACAGAAGAACGACAGCTGAGAGAGAAACGTCAACAGGAAATGCCGAAGATCCCTTCAACACGTCGATATTGTGCGAAATCAACAATAAAGTTCGTTTTGCCGAGTTAAGCATGAAATACGAAAGGAAATAAAATATCGTATTACAGGATGAACCGAAAATCGACGAGCTAAAGAGAAATGCTTCAGGAATGAATTTTCGCGCTCATCAAAGAGAAAACATGTCTCAAAGTTATGCAAATTCAAAGTCTATTGACGCAAGAGACGCTTCGCTGTGTAATGTCCAGAACCGTGGGAGGAATAGCTGGAATGAGACAGAAAACGCTTAGCTACCGACAGCTTATTAATTTTGACCGAACTGGGTCACGACCCCACAGGAAGATTGCTTTACCTAGCCGGGTTATTCGGTATGCTCTTATCTTGAGAGTAAGAAATCGTTAAATAATGTATGTCTTGCGGGTGGCCGCCTAACCGAGTTACATATTTTTATTCACAACTATGCAAATACCTCCCAGTTCTAATCAAGAACAGAGAGCCTGATTCGTGGTTTGAGGTAAATGTCGCCCACATACTGTTGATCAATGAATGATATAAATTTTTAATAAAGCGTAGGGTCTGAAAAGGTAGAAAGAATAATCCTTTTACAATAGAAGAAAATCGAAATAATCCTTGTGGAAATATTAATTTTGTCAATAGTCTTAGTTTTTGATGAGAAAGCTTCCGATTTTGTACGGGAAATGTTCAAGCCGAACGCGCTGATCGCAAGCAGGAACGCTTCAACAACCAGAAGAAATATAAGAAGTAAACGACTTACCCATCCTCCTGTCTTTACAATCCAGCTTGACAATTTCCTGTTCACGAACATGTTAAGCCAGTGTGCTACTTCGTCTGACTCGGCTTTTCTGTCACTGTTTTCGCAGTAAACGGCCATCTGTCCTGCGAAAGTGTACAACACAGCTATTCTTCCCCAATTAATGACCTGATCTGAAAACATTTCGTCAGCTATACGCTGAAAGGTATCATTGTTCTTTCGCGCACAGCTTAAAGACTTCAACATGTTCTTGAATAGGTCTCCATGTTGTCGTTCCAGATCTGCAGCGAGTCGTCTAAGCGTTTTCGCAGTTAAGTTGGTTGGTGCTCCAGGATTCCTGCCAAGCTTAAAGTCAACGTAATCGTTGGCAAGCAGTTTCGTCATTTCATTTACCTTGCTTTCCATCATTCACCGAAAATTCTCTCTTTTGCTTGAGTTAAAACAAACTTAGTAGAAACTCAAAATTACTCTATTTCTCGTGAAGTCGAGTACTACACTGGAACTCCAGTACTTTGCTGGCCTATTTTATCCTTAGAACCTTGACGTTGATTGGTCTAGAAGACCGACGTCATAGCCTATTGGACCACTCCCACCCTCTTACAACCAATAACGTCAGTTGTCGCCTAGTTTAGTCATAACATCATAATTACTTTAAGTAGAGCGCTTTAAGAGGCTGTAAGGTACACGTGATAGGTTGTAGATAAAATCATTTTCATTCTTCACTTCATATTATATATACCTTAGTAGTACTGACACTGACAAAAAAATTTTATCACGTACGAACTGGTGGCTGAATCAGAACACCGCAGTTATGTTGAAAAAATGTGCCTTTTTTCATGTAAGCTATCATGTTCCTGTGTTAAGGTTCCGATTCGAAAGTGCAACTTAAAACAATCCAATTTCGTTTTTAGTACGAAAGCCAAAACAAGACTGTTTTTGGCCGTATATGCTCTAAGTGTTAATTTATGAGTAAATGAATTTTTCCTAAATGACCATTTTTGGGGGGTTTTTGTAGCTAATTTGAGTCACGTCCGAGTGAAGAATGTTCAACTTTCGTATAGGGCTAAAGAAGACGATTACATGTAATGATGTAGTTGATAAGAACCCTACAAATTAGGGACGTTTATTAGAGTTAGGCATCATTTATAAGCCTGATAATATAACACTATATAAAATCCGCGTCACCAAGTTACATATCTTTATTCACAACTATGCAAATATCTTCTGAATTACGGGAATTTTACATCACTATTTATATAGCCATGTACAATTATTGTAGTAATTATTGTATTTCTTTAATACATCAGCTATCGATTGACCAGGCGGGAATTACAATTATCGTAATTCAGTCATACTGCCAAGGGTATTTTAATAAAAACTTTGAAACAATTTGTTTGGTGAAGAATGCCAACGTTGCAAAGGACACCCATAATGTATTTTCGAAGTGAAATTCGTGTGGTTTGGTGGTAGGAAAGCCTTAAGTTAACTCAAATAGATTAGGTTGCTAACAATCGTTAATTCCAACTTTACAACATTGGCCGGAGTTCAACGTACGTGCCTCTCCAAACGTGGGTTACGTCGAAAACATGGTTTCGCTCCCACTTCCTTGGATTGTCTTAATCTGGGTGCTTTTGTTAAATTATTCGATTGAAAGCGGTTCCGCATGAAATCTATCAAATAACAGCGTAAGTTGTTCAGTCTTCGACGAACATGACCAGTATAACAAAAACAAAACAAAACCTAAGAAAAGAAAGAACTAAATATACCTGTTGTAAATACACAGTGAAGAGATGACACACTGTTTTTGTTTTGCTATGACACATTTTGTTTTAATAAAATACACAACAACGGTAACTCCGAGAATCGATAACATATTTAATTATTCTACGTTTCGACATCATCAGGAATGATGATGACTAAAACCTAGTCGAAACGTAGAATAATTAAATATGTTATCGATTCTCGGAGTTACCGTTGTTGTGTATTTTATTAAAATACTGAGTGGTTCCCGCAACATTTTGTTTTGGTTTGATTATTTATTATTACTATTTTTTTTCGTTTTAAGACTTTGCCTTTAGAGGTAACAAAGCAGCTTCACTAGCTCAAAAAATCCTCCAATATTTCAACTGTTTCATAGGGGTTACTTCTTACCGTTGTATGCTAGTATCCGACCGTTCAAGTTGCTTAGAATAACATATTGTATTAGACTGGCCTAAAACTTGAACCTATAAAGGTCAAGCTTACTGGAAATGCTTTTTAGAATCATATAGAACAACGAAAGCCCATCAAAAAACTGCCTTTACCTCCTACGTTGGTACTTCGGTTCCTTCCTTTTTGGTACCATAGTCAAAGTTGCTATGACTCGTCTAGCTCAGTAAGAGTAAAACCCTTGTTTATTCTTGAATATGAATGCTTTGAATGTTTGTTCTACTTCCTTATTCCGGTTCGCAGTATTGTCTATTGGATCCCATATGGAACGTGATCTTGGCATATTCTAAGAAAAGCAACTACTTGGGACAATTGATTATCACCTTGGGTAATAACTTGATTCGGAATTTGCCGAATAATAGTTCACTGCACCAAGGCCCGACAGTATGAAATTAATGTCTAAATCTGATTTCCATCGGAAGAAGCTTTCAGAACCATAAAGTAAATGGAATCGCGGTCAGCATTTTTTAATGATCGTTATCAAGATTCCGACCATACCGCAAAGTGTAAAAATACGAAGACTAACAGCACGTCTTACCTAGCAATGATTCACACCTCACATAAAGCGTTCCTTATTGCTTACAGTTGTAAGCAAATTTCTTTGCTTGTATGGGCCTATATCTCTTCCGTCTTTAATTCCTGTCCGATACAATCTAAGTCTATTCAAAAGCTCGTCTTAAAGCTGCTATGAGGGATACTTAAGCAAATCTTAGTATGTTTGTGCTTACATGGATCTCGAGTTACAGCGAAAATAATCCCACGTATTGAATTTGTGATGGTTTTCATGCCTTGTGAAAGTGAAACGTCTACTATGATGGAGGCGTCCTCAGTTAAATCGTACATCCAAGAAAGGGATGGACAACTTGTGCGGGCGTAAATTCGGTGAACACGGCATCAAGAAGTTTCCTTTAAGAATGTAATGTTTCCATGAATCGTCTCCTCTTTATAAAACATGAGGTGCATAATCTTCAGATGAGTCTTGGACAAAGTTGGCTAGCCACGGGTTCAATTTAATTTTTTTTATAAGAAAACTGCACTAAAAAGGGTTAGACGGATTCCTAATTTACCGTGATAGCAATTTGGACGCGACTGAAGATTTTCATGTTATACGCGAATACACCGGTCTGCGACTTGGCGATGTTTATCATAAAAAAGATTAATAGAGGAACCGGCCAATTTCACCTTATTTAGCACTTCTAGCCAACTGGTATTCAAATAAACTGTGGGAATAATACAAGTAATATTTGGTATTTACTCTTAATGGCGTCGAGCGAAAGGTGAGGAAGAGGAATATTGATTGTTGAAGAAGAAAGCATAAAAGCGGATTCATGTTCGGGGCCCGGTTGTTCAGTGGATGAGTAGCACTAACCGGGATTACCAGTTGATCTGTAGCTTAGCTCTGTGTCTTTGGGTTGACGTTCGATCGCGTCGAACGAAGTCAGAAGCTTGCTTTGAAAATTCTTGTGCCAGCAGAACCTCTTCATGAAGCTATCGTCGAATTTAATCCGTATTGTGATTATAACACTTTCCTCAAAGGCATGCCTGTTGGAACTGCAAGAATACTGCAAGAATACTAAGGAAGGTGTCAGACAGCTCAATTGAAAGACATATATATTGCTATTTTAAGTCACGAGAAGGGGTCTGATAGTAATTAAAAAATTCTTTTCCGGAAATTCCAACAAAACCGTGTCAATTTGATATAACAATAACAATAATAATTATAATAATAAGATGATGATGAATATAATGGTCTATCAATATATCAAAACTGTATTTCCCAGCTGACAATTTTGAAAATACACAAGAAACAAACTCCAAAAAGTAGCTCAGGTAAATACAAAATATGACTTAAAAAACAAGACCAGGCAACCATTCAGGTCATATTTCAACTCTATGTCGAAGTCATTGTCAAATTCGAGAGGAGGGACCGGTAACGAAATATTGTTCCCGAAATGTTCTGGACAGCAGTATGATGGACTAGCAGGGAAAAAGAGACTTTTATGTACCTTATCTTGTAGTTACGATTAATTCTGACACTTTATAATACTCAGTTTTTTGCGGGTTTTTTTTGTGGTAGAAAGGGAGTGGGCCAAGCGCACCGAGCGCTCATATCTACATCCGTCACTGCAAATGTTATAGTGAAGTGAATTAGATTTATCGTAAGTAACGCTCTCTATTTCCGCGTTTTGTTCCCGTGTACTGTACGATGCACCCGAGTGATATTCAGATTACAATGCTTGCAATAACAATACGAACAAGAAAACAGCATTTTTGAATCAGTCTGAGTATGCAGGATATGGGCCATTCGAGGGCAGTCAATTTCCGCCAAAATATATTATGTTCTCTCTATAACAACAATAGCGATGTGTTTCTAGCATTTTCGGGTAAGTTTCCGAGACTAGTGGTAATTTAATACGGTAGTATTTACAAACAAAATGCTTCTCAGAAAGATCAAAAGGCAACGGGTTTTCCTCAGGAGTGAATGACGAGCAGCTACAAGATTCAAAGATGTGACTCAGTATTTATACCTATGGGCAGAGATACAAGATCATATCACGGGTGTAGCACTTCGTCTCTAAACATTCAAGGAATGCAGGAATAACCGGGGTTTTTTGAAGACCGAGTAACGTCCTTACGTTTAGCCACTATAACATGGCATTCACATAGTGTACACCGTCCTACGTTGAAACGGGACTGCATGGAATCACTGTAACAGTTGTTTGTCAAAGTAGAAAGGAAACTAAAATGTATGTTATATATGGACAAGACTCGATCAACGCCTCCATTTTTAGGTATCAAATTTAAGGAGGGGTGTTCAGACGACGTTTGACTTGGCATTGTATCAGCGTATCAGCTTGGAATCAAAAATCGTTCAAAACAGGAATGCGAAGACCTTTGCGAATTCAAAGAACGCATACTTCTTAATGTGTAAAGGACTCTCTGTATTGACTGGAAGCGTTTTGTCATAACCATCGAATTCTGTTTACTTACAGGAGTTTGACCTTTCGTCAGAGTAAAACGATACAAGAGTAACTCAAATTCCACACATATTTGACCTCAAATCGATGTATCGTGCGGCTTCGAGAAGCCTCCCCATTGTGACAGTGGGTGAAAACTAATCTAGTTGCCTCTCACGATAAGCTAAACGTCTGACAAACTATCATCCCGGGCATATTTTCCCCATATATATCAGCGTGTGTCAACATGTATTGCTGTATAAATTCGTTATCAGTTGAACTTTCGTCTCGCTGACACAGGACTTCTCTGGGACTAAGCCCTAAGTCAACGGCATGAAAGCTTGGCTGATGACAAACGTACACAGAATATACCACAAATAGTGCTGGATAGATAATATAGCAAAACAGAAGTTTCGAGCGAACGTCTTTTGTCAAAGTGAAATCTGGTCAATAACAAATATTTTTTTAAAGGCTCTGAAATACTTTGCTATCTGTTTCTTCTGATGGTTTTTCAAATTAGAAGCTCTTATTCCTTTAAATCGAATTCTACTTGAGAGAAAATTCACTTATTGCTAAACTGACACGCTCTTTAAATATCAACCTGCAAGTTTTGCACCTCTTTTTCAGTTCTGAACCTTCCTTTCCTTTTCACGTTGATTCTAAAAAAGTATCATACCTTTACCAAGAAACCTGTGGGCTGACCTACACGGCACCACATTAAGCGACCACGTGAGTTTAAACAGTCGTCTGTCTCGATATACTGCAGAAATTACTTTATATCAAATCGTAACCCCGATTAAGCGGAATGCGTGAGGTGCACGAATTCCTCTTAATAGCGGTTACTGTTAGATAAAGACAAGATAAATACTATGTTATGTCTAGAAATATTTTTAAAGAAGACGCGAGCTTGGTACGTTTACAAATTTGTGATCGTTGACGATCGCTGAGATAGAACCTGATTCTACGCAGCGTTCCAAATGGCTACGATCGTCGAGATCGCTATTGCGTGTTTCCATTTGATCGCTGTTGATCGCTGCCAACCCTGAGGATTTTTTCCGGCGATTTCAGCGACCCTAACGATCGCAGCGATTAAATAGAAACCGGGCTTTTACCAAGTTGAGTCTGAACATTGGATGATTAAATTCGAAAATAGAACGAATGAAATCATACATGGTTTAATATAGAACGTATAGAGACTAAACTTTATACTTAACTGAGCTAGTTTTTCCTCTCTGTTTCATGTATTTGCCTAAACGGGAAGCTTCCTGACGCAAATATCATTCTGCCTGTTAACTTATATCGGCTGCTTAATTCTTCATGTTATTATGTGAGGATATGTGTTCAATCGATAGCTGATTTAATTCGTAGAATCTGAGAGCTTTCCTTTCACTTGCGTAGAATAAATCTTATACAATGTACTGTACATTTTCGTTAACGCCTTTAGAGAAATTATTGTATCACGAAAACCGACATCGGCTCTTCATAGTCCGAAAGTAAAACTTTTGAAAACCAAAATTAAAAAGGTAACTGTACACAAAGATAATACAGTACCATTGCTTTGATTCGTACCTTTTAATTCTATCGAAATTTTACATAATACTGTAATTGTCGACTGTTGAAGAACTGAAGACAATACTAGTTGAATTAAAGACAATGCTAGTTGATGACGACAACAATATGTGTTTTACAATCTTCCTTTCGAGATACTATAAAGTGACCGTTTCAAAGCTTAAATGAACGGAAAAACAATAATATAGGTTTAAGAGAACTCCTTTCACATGCAATAATTATGTCACCTTACGTTGCTGAATATCGATGTCATGACATCGAGGGGGGCACAATCCTTTAGAGACATTTTTTCACAAGGATAAGGAACTCTTAACATAAATACTATCTGTCGTACATATTCTTTTGACTGATGCTTAATGGACCGTCCGTAATCCGTAGTGAAAGGCCATGAAAATGATGTCAGTGCCTCACTTGGGTACAAAAGAGCATTTTTACTCCTCAAAAAGGCACTTTTTACGCTCAAAAACGGCATTTTTTATTGTATCAAGACAGCTCGGCGATACTTGTTATTAGTGTCCCTGGTTCCCACGCCTAAGAGCGAGTTCACATCAGCGGACTCGGACTGGACTGGGACTGGACTGGGACTGGACTTCGACTGAGATTTTGCTGGTGTGAATGCAACCGGTCTGCATTTGGGCTGGGTTTGAGCTGGATTTAAGTTCACCCGTTTGAGGTGGTCTGACAAAGGACTGAAGTTGGATTCAATCAAGTGTGAACGCGGTCAGACTGGATTTAGACTCAGTCAGTTTTTTCTTTATTCTCTCTCTTGACACAATGGTTTCACTGGAAGCCCAAACCAATTCCAAACCAGTAATCTGAACGCAACTTGTTCAGCTAATATCAGTCCTAATCCAGTCCTAATCCGGTCTTAATCCAGTCCTAATCCGGCCCAAATCCGGTTGAGTCCGCTGAAGTGAACGTACCTTAAGTCAGCCTGAATATCGAATGTTACGTCAGTCACTAGCATCGTACTTTGAACCTTGGCCTTGGGAAGCTCAAACATCGGTGTTAATGAGGGAGCATACTTTTTGAACTTTAAAACTCATAAACGTTTCATTGCAGCATTGACATTTTCTTGACTGTTCGAGATTTTTGCTCAGGCATTCTATAAATTCTATTTCACATCGTTACTATCCAGTACTCATTTGTTAACTTCGTCTTCTATCTCAGTGAACCTATGTGTTATAGTTCGTGCATGCATTTTGTCCGGATTTGAAGTTGACAAGCTGGTTCCCCATCAATTGCTCAAAAAACGTTTCTCAATTTAAAACCTCAAAATAATGGCATAAAATGCGATTAAACATGACGGGCTCGCTCCAAAGGGTCTGTTCTGTTGTCCTTGGAAAACTTGGTACTAGGTCAGCCAACCCGATTTAAATTGGACAAGTCAACAGTTCACACGTTTCTTTATAAACAGAGCCCAATTTAAAACCTCACCAACAGGTCATTCATCAGCTACATTTGTCTTGCAGCGGTCACAAGATTTGCATAACTTGACTTAGGTGATGCAATATAAGTCTTGTAAACACTTGAGTTTTAAGTGCTACATGACATAATCCACAGAACTGATCCTGTTAACGGAGTGTAAGGTTGTGTATGAGTTCTGCCTATTTTGTCGTGATGTTATATTAATGCCTGCGGAGGTGTATAAATCGTTTGTCATTACCATCGCTTATGTTACTATAAGTCTACCAAAAGTCACAAGCGTCATGCAAGGTATTAAGTACTTGTACTGCGAATGTGAAAGGTGTTTTAATCTAGGACTTGTAAACACTTGAGTTTTAAGTACTGGCGTGACATTAACCACGAGAAGTCACCTTGTTTATGAAGAAAGTTTTTGTATGAATTTCGACAAAGCAATTTTTCGTCTCAGCGTTGCTTGTTCCGCATGATAATCGAAATACTGAGTATCTGTATGTTCGTTCGTCCGTTCCAGAAACGATCCCCGAAATAACGGCATAAAATAAGATTAAACTTGACTGGCTCGTTCCAAAGGGTCTGTTCTGTTGTCCTTGGAAAACTTGTTATTAGGTCAGCCAACCCGATTTAATTTGGACAAGCCAACAGTCCATACGTTTCTTTATGTGAACTGTTTATACAAGGAAGCTCAAATTAAACTTTATTTGAGAAGATGAATTCAATTCTTGGCCAAGGTGTCCTTGTGAGGTAGTACGTTGTTTTTATCTGCGTAATCCTCGTACCCAGGTCTTATCTCCGCTCCTGCTGTACAAGGTTGCACCTGCGTGTGTACTCTTAGAATCTGGTGCATGTGAACTAAACTTTCTTTACAGCGATTTCATGTCGACAACAACTATTTGATGGAAATGCTTAGTAACATTAGGTCGGAGAAGAGGGCAGCTTTGTTATCAAAGACGATATATTCTCCATACAAACAAACCTTGCGAAATGTCGTTGTCAACCTTTAGGGTTACATCTGTCTTTTCAAACGCACGGATGTCACATGTAATGAGCTACAACATACACCCCGAAAACAAAATACAAATTGTTAAACGTTTCATTCCAATGAAAGGTCTTCGCTCGAAACGTCAGTTTTTTTCTAACCCTTTTGGTTTCTACAAATCGTCCAATACTACAGACGCAGCACTCCACTTTCATACAAACTAGTACTGTCAACATAGGTATGCATACATTCCGAGCTGGGAGACCTGGGCTCGAGGTTCCTTCGGATCATCAGCACTCAAATTGCCGGCGTATCCGACAATGACTGTATAATATTGTCAAAATATGAATTTCTCAATTTGTCTTGGGCATTTTTTACTCACATTTCGAGCACCAAGATGCTTCTTTTCGGAGTTTGTTTATAGTCTACTGTATATACGAACGTAAAGTTCTATAGTTCGTTGATGCGGTGTTGTGACATCAATCATGACCTCCACAAAAAAAAGTTCATAATTTTAGCAAAATGTTCGGCTACATTATTCGTCGAATTTTACTCAGAATCCAGACAGTCTTACATAAAAAAGTGTGTATGGATTTTTAGTTCTGCCGTGGTGGTCATGTGGAAGAGATCTCGACCTTTTATTGAAAAACCAACGCCTTAAAATACACCCAGCAAATCGATATCGTCGTTAAATTTTTCTTACTGGGAAATCTCATGCATA